>PVJH01005891.1:26344-101890 GCA_004026705.1 Nesogale talazaci
GTTTCCTGCCCTTGTTCTGTGTGGCCATCACAGTCAGTGTTTAAACAGTTGGTGCGTGCTCCCCGCAGGCAGCGGGTGGGGGTGGGGGTGGGGGTGGGGTGGGGGTGGGGGCGGGGGTGTCTCTGGGCGACCAGTTTCCAGCCAGAGAAAAGAATTGACAGTCTCAGCCCTGTATTTTTCAGAAATCAATGGGACTCTAACTACTCCCCACAATGCTCAAATCTAAAAGATTTCTGGGGGATTTTTTTTAAATGGAAGAGTAAAAGAAATGGAATCGATAACACTGGGTCATTATAGAAATGTGAAAATATAGAAAAATGCAAATAAAAATTGGTAGTACTGGGAGGACTGTTGATATATATCCTTTTGGATTCCACCCCCCAGCCCCAATCTAAAATGTGTGCAAGACCAAGGTCTATTTCGTTACTTTTTGTTTCACTTACGATTGTGCAGTGACATACTTGCAAGTGAACACTTGCTATGTTTATAATATCCAGTTGTACTGTGTATTAATTTAGCTTGAACCCCATTGTCTGTTGGTCCTCTAGAATATTTTCAGCCATACCATAATGCTTGCACTAGCTCCTTCATTATTGTGCCTCTTCATGGTCTTAGATGAAGTCTCAGAAAGGGAACATGTTGGCCAGGGTATTAAGTTTCCCCCAGCCCCTCATTCTCTGCTCCCACCTATGGAAATGGCTTTATTATACGCACACACAAGCACACCCAGGTGGTGTCATGGACTACGCATTGGGCTGCTAATCACAGGTCAGTAGTTTGAATCTACAAGTTACTCCCTAGGAAAAAGGAGACTTTCTGCTCCTGTTAAGATTTATAGCACCCAAAACCCAAAGCACCAATCCTCCTTTGGCCTATTGGGTCGCCATGGGTTTGGATGTACTGGAAGGCAGTGAGTTGTGTGGTTGCATAATAAATATGAACAGCTCAATTCATAATATGGATAGAAAATCACTCAAAGTCACATCAACTAACTGCCATTGATTTGATTTGTTAGACTGCATAGGACAGGGAAGAACAGTCCTTAGGAGTTTCTGAGACTACATTTATAAAATTAATCATTTTATTGGGAGGGGGGATCCCTAGAAACCTTGTAACAGTATATCATTCAATTGTACTAAGAATACTTGTGCATATGTGGCCATCAACTTTTCTGAAACATTTTCTTTCTTCTTGAGCTCTGAGCATCAGCTCCTCTTTTTTTTCCCTCCCTCATAACTAGAACTCTTTGTGAACATAGAAAGACCCATCTTTGTCCCGATAAGAGCCTGGTGGCTTCAAACTGCTCACCTTGTAGTTAGCAGCCCAAAGTGTAAGCACTACACCACCACCTCACTCAGAGTTAATTACCGTTAAAATGATTGTGGTGATATTGTTCTCACGATAATCATGCCCTTCCATGTATGCACCAAATGAACGACAACCCCCCCCCCCCCAAATTCACTGCCATCAAGTTGATTCTGACTCATAATAACCCCTTAGGAAGGGGTAGGACTTCCCCACCATGGCCTTCTTTATGGGAGTAGAAAGTCCTGTCTTACTCCCACAGAGCGGCTGGTGATTGCCAGCTACTGACCTTGTGGTTCCCAGCTCAACACATAACCACTCTGTCACGGCACACACACAAATGCAACTGCGTGCGCTCTATGGGATGCTTTGCGATTGCTTTTTACACCCTACTAAATATCTTGGAACTTTTTCTCTGTCAATGCAGCTAAAGCTACTGCCTAGTACGAATTGCATATTCGAATTTATAGAAATGTAACCTTTTATTTAATCTGTCTCCCACTGGTCTGTACATGATTCTTCCCCCCCCCCCTTTTTTCTTTCTTGTGTGGCATCACTGCCCTGGTGGGAGTAGGGAGCCCAGCCTTGCTCCTGGAGAGCTGCCGCTTGACTTGAACCATCAACCCTGTGGGCTGCATTCCCCCACACAACCACTATGCCACCGGGGCTCAGCCCTCCCTTTTTCTTTAACTCACTCAACTCACTGCCACTGTGTCCATGCTGACTCCAAGGTTGCCCCTGTGGGTTTCTGAGACAGTAACTGCTTGTGGGAGCAGTCTTCCTTTCTCCCTTGAGGCATGCTGCTACAGCCCAAGGCATAGCCACTACTCCACCAGGGCTCTACAAGGAATACCTTGAACACCATCTTTGTACAGATGGCTAATTATCCCTTTGGGACTGATTTCTGTCCGTGGGAGTTCTAGGTCAAAGTCATGCATGGGTATAGTGCCAATTTCCATCCCCACGATGTGTGGAGTCCATTTCTGTCCTTTTCAGCATTAGGGCAAGTATTGCCAAATAAATTGCTTTCCAGAAGAGTTGTGCCAATTATAATCCTGCTTTCTTTCATCCTGTGCATAATAATTTGAAAAAAAAACATTTAGCCAATTGACTAAAAGGTCTTCAGACTTGACTCTTTTGTGCAAGTTTTAGACATTGACCTTTCTTTTTTAATATCTATCTATATAATTTTTACTAGGGATTCTTACAGCTCTTATAACAATCCATTCATCAATTATATCAGGCACATTTGTACATATGTTCCTATCATCATTTTGAAAACATTTTCTTTTTACTTGAGTCCTTGGTGTCAGTCCCTTTTTCCCCCTTCCTTCCCCATCCTCCTTGATAAATTTTAAATGATTGTTATTTTTCATATCTTACACATCCGCTGTCTCCCTTCACCCATATTTCTGATGTTTGTTCTCCTGGTGAGAGGAAGGTTACATATCTATCAATGCAGGCCTTTCCTCTTTTTCCCCCTTCTCCCTCCACATTCTCCTTACCTTCATGGTATTGCTACTCCCATTACTTTTCTCAAGGGCTTTATCTGTCCTCGATTCCATGTGTTGAGAGCCCCTATCTGTACCGGTGTACATGCTCTGAATTGTAAGGTAGAATTGGGGGTCATAATAGTGGTGGTGGGGCGGACGCACTACAGATGAATATGTGTTTCATTGGTGTTATCTCACACCCTGGCTGACTCGCCCCTTCCTTGTGACCCTTCTGTGAAGGGATATCCAATTGTTTACAGATGGACTTTGGGTCTACACTCTGGGCCCCCTTGCTTGAGAAGATATGATTGTTTTGGGTCTTCTGATCCTGTCAACACCTTGTGAACACACCAGCTGGTGTGCTTCTTCCATGTGAGCTTTGTTGCTGTCTGCTAGATGGTTGCATGTTTAACTTCAAACCTTTAAGACCCCAGATGCCATGTCTTTTAATAGCTCGACACCATCAGCTTTCTTCACCATATTTGCTTATGCACCCATTTGTCTTCAGTGATCCTGTCAGAATGTGAGCATCACAGAATGCCAGTTTATGAGAACAAAGTGTTCTTTCATTGAGGGAGAGACATGACCCTTTTATGTGTGTGAAATTCAGTTTTCTCTCCTATGTTGTGTTTTTAAAAACCTTAATTTGTTATTTTCAAAGTCAGGCAAGGCAATTCCAAGATGGCCTCACTCTGGTAATGGTGGATGGGAAATTGGGTTCCATGCATCTACTTACTGTTCATTGCCTCCGAGTTCTAATTTTAATTTCAGCCAACATGTCTTAAATAAACATCATATATTTTATACACTCCATTTGTTTTATACTGTCTATAGCCATCCAGACCCGTATGAAGATAATGAGAAAAATATAACGATCTGACGTTCTTTTCTGGAAATAATTTACTGCTGGGTATTTTCTGTTCCTTCTAGAGACAAAATGACTTTCTTTTAGCTTTATAAATTATTCCAGCAGAGCACCTGATTGTGTCTGTGTATTCCTGCAGAATAGGAATTTTCCTTTTTTTCTTCTTTAGCATAGCCACAAGAGATTATTGACTTTCGTTTATCTGGTTTGTTCAAAGAATGGATCCACCTAGACCTACTGGCATCAACTCAGTGGTACCTCATAGCAGCCCTATCCAGGCGTAGGGGGACCTTTCTGGAGCAGGCAGCTGAAGCTTCATCTTAGACAGGCTTGTGGGTCTGAACTGCCAACCTTGTGGTTAGTAGCCCAAAGCCCATCCCCCGGTGCCAATGGAACTCCTTAAAAAGAATGATGGTACAAATTATGTATGGAATGTTATAAGAGCTGTAAGAGCCCCCAATAAAATAATTTATTTTTTAAAAAAAGAAGAAGAATGACGGACAGGATCCACGTTGGTGACCCCATAGTGATAAGTCAGACCAGGTTTCTAACATAGCTCGGGTAATCCTGCGTCTTTGTGCATCCTGGCATTAAACGGTGGAAGTTAGAGCTATGGGGAGAGTTTTGTAGCACAATCTCAAAGACTCAAGCAGAGGCCTGGGAAGTATGTGGTTAGCCCAAAGATGTTACAACGTTGGTCTCCTGAGTCTCTGTCTCGAGAAGGTCTTTTTTTTTTCTTTCCCACTAACCACCCCCAAATGCTAATTATCCAATTACTAAGAGGCATTTTTTCTTCTCCCTCTTTAAAGTCTTTTGGCGATTTCACAGTTTTGTTCTGTTTGTCTTTATGAGGCCAGGCTGGCAGGGGGGCTTGCTGGACGTACCCAGGCCCCTGTTACCTGGGGTTAATTTTTCTATGCCCCAGAAATGTGATGCATGAATCATGGTGGCGGATTTTCTTCTCAATTCTCTGCCAAAGGATATTTTGCGAGCGTTCTCATTTCCATTCCCATTGCCTAGGCTTTACAGCTGCAAGTTGAAACCACTGTAATTGTTGTTTGCCTTTTATGGAATATTTAGCTGCAAAGTAGAGGAGCCCTGATAGCATAGTGTATTAAGGAGTTGCTCTGTGAGGCTGTTCTGCAAGGTCAGCAGTTCGAATCTACCAGCAGCCCCTTGGGAGAGAAGAGGAGGCTTTGTGCTCCTGTAAAGACCGGCAACCTTGAAACCCGCAGGGGCAGTTCTACTCTGGGTGCTAGGGGTCAGAATTGCCTCGATGGCTTCGAGTTTGCTTTTTGGGTTTGGAGTTTGGAGCTTGAATGTGCCTCCTGGGTAATTCATCTCTCTTCTTAGACTCCTTCCCTCTGCCTCTCTTAGGATTGTGCTGGCAATCAAGAAACAATCAATCGTTATTTGATGCGGGACATTTTAGTGAGGTTATCTATTTCTTCCCAATTTTGTGGTAATTAAATTAGCATGTGGGAGTTTCCTAGTAAGTTTTTCTGTTTGCATTGGAAGCTTTAGAAAAAGCCTGTGGACCATTTCCACTTGTTCCTAATTCCATTTTCCCATGAACTTTTCAAAGTCCTTTCCTATTCTCATGATGTCTCCCCTTAACTTTGGAATTTGCAAGAACAGCAGAAGATGCAGCTTTGCATTGCTGAACTAGTAGTATTTCTGCCCGCCCCCCACCCCCAACCTAGACCTTCCAAGATTTAAAACCTGTGGGATTCTTTGCTAACTTTTCCTTTTAAAGAAACGACACACACACACACACACACACACACACACACACACAGGTGAACTGTTGGAAGACTCTCCTGGGATCCAAGTGAATGCCTTCAATTCCTTGAGATCAGTCTCTTGAGTTGCTGAAGGACTGACTGTCAGAGAAGATCTGAGAACATTTTTGAGAGCAGGCCTCTCTGTGACAAAACACTGAGTGCTACATGGGTAACCCCCGGAGTGAAGCAATTCCCCCCACTTCCTCCTTCAGCACCACCACTGTCACTTCCCGTGACACTGGACTTTCTTACCCTGGGGTCTCCCCAGCTCTGATTTGACTCTTAGCTGGCCCATACACTTAACAAAGTCCACAAAACCTCCCCTGCCTTGTTGCAAGGAAACTGACTGGCTGTCACCCCTCAAAGGAAGTCTATTCCAGACCATCTATAAGCAAGTCAGCTAGGCTCAGTTTGAAGTGTTAAGTAGGTCCTGGCATCTATTTTCTTGCCCAATGTGTCCATCATCTGAAGTCTCATTTTGGGGAGCCACAGTCTGTTGGATCCGCAGTGGCCTTTTCCCCAGACCATTCATCTCAGGAGTTCCGTTCTGTCGTAGTACATCAGGTTGCTGTGAGTCGGAATAGACTTGATGGCACTTAACATAACAACAAGAACACCAACAACAAGCCTCACATGTAGGAACTTAGACTGCCCCCCCCCCCAGTAAAAGCATCATTATTCATCATCTACACTTATTGTGGCAGTCATGCTTTACGTATTATCTTTACCAATGTCACCTACACCCATGGGGCCAGACACTTCTAATGTCCTTCGTTTACGGATGAGCAAACTAAGACTGGGGGTGTTCAACAGCTAGTCCCTGGCTGCATAGCTCGTGACTTTTTCTAGAGGCAGCATACAAAGCTCAGACCCTGTTGACCGCAGGCATTCATGCTAACCAGACATTGCGATCTATGCCCCAGGGCCAAACTAACACCATCGCCCAAATGCAGCCTGTCCAGTTTCTGTGGAGCTGCCGACCCCACCCTGCCCATCCCACCCCCAAGCAAAAACAGAAACCAAGCTGCAACTCACAGCCATTGAGTCAATTCTGACTCTTAGGGACCCTCCCTCTAGGACAGGGTAGAACTGTCCCTGTGGATTTCCAAGCCTGTAACTCTACAAGCAGAGACAGCGTTGACTTTGCCCGGATGAGCGACTGGTGGTTTTGAACTGGGGACCTTGTGAATAAGCGCCTACTCTGTAGTTCAGGGTTCCTTGAACTAAAAAAAAAACGAAACCAACCAGACCAAAGCCATGGTTTTCATATGTTTAAATGGAAAAAAAAAAAAAAAGGAACCCAGAAGATGATTTAAAATTCAGCATTCCCTGATTATAAATCAAGGTGTTTGGAGTGCAAGCCCTGGAGACGGGCCTCATGCTTGGTAATGTAGAGTCGCCGAAACAGAGGAAGCTCCTCCACAGACGGATGGACACAGTGGCTACAGAACAGCCGTTGTGGGGGTGATGCATGACTGGACAGCATTTCCTTTCTGTTATACAGCGTCACCAGGAGTTGGGACCCCCTTGATGGCACCTGAAAACAACAGCAATCTGTTCATTCCTTGACCCAGCCATTAGCCGTGGCAGAACAGTAGCAGGGAGTAATGGCAATGGAAACAACCTCCAAGACCGTTACTCTGGCTCTTTCTGGAAAAGGTTGACAATCCTATGCTTTTTTTCATGGTGTCCTCCCACCACCCCTGACCCCCAAGAGTATACTCCTCTTTGACTTTAAAGGGACACTTAGCCCATTATTTGCCTGCCACTCACACAAGGATTTCTTGACAGCCCCCACCCCTCCCCAGAAATCGGAGTAAGGTTTCTCCTGTCCTTGTTGGGGGCTCTTGAGCTCTTCCAACTCTGTCACCCTCTGCACAAGAGAACGAAATTCTGTCTGGTCCGGCTCCATCCTCCCCGCTATTCTGACATTTGAGTCCATCGATGCAGTCACTTTGTAAGTCCGTCTGGTCGAGGGCCTTCCTCTTTTCCCCTGCCCCTCTGCTTGACCAAGCAAGATGTCCTCCTCTGATAACATGAAGTCCATGAGATGAAGTCTTGCCAGATGTGTCGCTAAGGAGCATTCCAGCTGTACCTTTCAAGACACATTTGTGCTTCTCTAGTTGGGAGGAATCAAGCTATAGGATCTGTCTCCTGGGCCCCCTTTCCTCCAACTGATGTTCTTTCTGGCTTCTTTTATTTTTCTCCCATTGAAAAATTGTTCATCATCCTTCCCCCAGTCCCTTCATTCTCCTGATCCCTGATCTCAGAGGCCAATTCTCCTGTGATCACAGCTCCCAGCTCGGTGGATCCATTCTCTAGTTGCTGTCAAGACAGACACCTCCCCCCAAACCCATCGCAAAATACCTGGTCAGACTGAGTCCCTGGAAGATCTGCTCTAGGCCTAGGCAAGAGACTCCATCCTGAGGATGCTGCATCCGACTCAACAACTGGCCAGTTGACCGTTCTGTAGACTCAAGTTGCATTGGTTCTGGGAGCAAGTATCTCTTACTGGTTCCAAGACGGACATTTCTCCCCTGGCTTTTTGAATAGTGCTGGGGATCTTTTCCTTCTTATGCATCATTAGTATATTAGTCTGTATACTATTATTTTTTTATCCTTATCACTGAAGTGAATTTTGTTTTTTATTATTTTTCTTGGGTCTCCCAGCTGTGAAGCATGGGAGGAGTGGAGGCATAAGGATACTTAATGGATATAAGGAATATAGGGATCAGGGGTGGGGAATAGGGAGGGGAAAGGGATTTCGGAAGTAACTAAAGAAGACTGGAGGGGTAGGGAGCAGTAGAACAGATTGTGACCACATAAATCATCTTAAAGATGATTTAATGATTGGGGAGGGTATATGCGCTAAAATTAATGTGGTGCTGATTGTACAATTCTCTGTGATATGATTGAATGATTGAGCTATTTAATTATGTGATACGTAAATTACTTGTGGAAGCAAGCCCTCCATCTCACCACGGAGAGGCGTGCACTCTCCATTGGTGACAATAGTCGGAGCTGTTTGCTCTCCTTCATGCCTCCGGCTATAAGATTTTCTTGGGGCCAAACCAAAGGAAGGCTGTCATGATGGTTCTGAACATGGAGATGAAACCAAAGGAAACCAAATCGCACCCAACTCCTCCTCAGGGAGACCCTACAGGGCAGAGTAAAAGTGCCCCCGTGGGCGTCTGAGATGAACTCTTTACAGGAGGAGAAAGGCTCAGCTTTCTCCCACAGAGCAGCCGATGGTTTTGAACTTGCACCTAGCACCACGATCTGTTACCCCCCACTCCATGGGGCTCCTACATGAAGCAAGGCCCACTAGGTTAGGACCCTTCCTTCCACAAAGATGAAGGCCGAGGCCAACTGGCTTCAGAACAGGGCAGTTCTATGATAGCAGCTGAGCCCAGGTTTCCTCCTGAGATCCCACACGGGATCTGTTTAAGTCACATCCGACTCCATGCTCGTATCGAGTTGATGTCCTCTCACAGCCACCGTCCGTAAAACGGAGGAAAATGGTGCTCGCCAGATTTGTTTTTTTTCAAGGCACACTTAGGTAGACTAGAACAGTTCACCTTCTGGTCAGCAGCTGAGCCTGTAAACCATTTGCACCCCACATACGGCAGTTTCTGCTAACACCGAGCCAGATGGCTGTGTTGTCGTTAACTTGGTGTTCATTCCAGAGGCTGTGCTTAGTGGTGGCTTTTGGTCATCTCTTTCCACTCCCATCTTATAGAAGAGGAAATCAAGGTCCACTGAGGCTTTAATCAAGATCTTTCCAAATCAGAACTTGAGCTTCTGGCTATTACAATTGAGATGTCGTTCTGTATTCAATGCCTATGAAACCCACTACCCCCGCAAAAAGCCTGTCCAGAGGTAGGAAACCAGCCAAAGACATTTTGGTATACCAGAGCCATGTGTGAAAATGAAGAGAGACGAGCCTGTGCCCAGGAGCCCTGGTGGCACAGAGTGGTTAAGCCTTGGGCTGCTTCTACAGCAGAAATACTGCGCTCTCTACTCTCGTGAAGAGGGGGCAGTCTCAGAAACTTACAGGGGCAGTTCTACCCTGTCGTATAGGCTCACTGTGAATCGGCATTTACTGGGTGAGAGTGAGATTAGTTTTTGATTTGGGGCTTTTTTTTCGGGGGGGGGGTGGTGCATATGCCTAGCTTTAGCTTCCCTCTGACATGTTTAAGTCCCTTTTGACCATAGGAGACTGAGTCTGACTGACTCTCGTAGTTTCTATGTTGCCGAGTTTAGATACCACATGCACACTGCCTGCTGATTGAAGGAAATGGGTGACAGTTGCTCTATTGAAAGAATGCTGCTTTGTTGTCGATTGCTGCAGATGAGGCGGGTGTGCATGGCCAGCACTTGTGCCGCGGAAGGAACCGTCTCGAGGTCCCGCGCCCTCTTCATGGAGTGCTGGTGTGCAGAGGCCCAATGTTGTGAGTGTTTTGAACCCCTTCCCACTACAGGGGCTCATCTTCCGTCCTTGTAGGGAACACGATTCCGTTGGGATCCACAGGGTTGTATTGGCTAGTTTCTAGAAATAGATGGCCAATGCTTTCTTCCTAGTCTGTCTTAGTCTGTAAGCTCAGCTGAAACCCACCTGGTATAGATGACCCTTTGGATATTAGAAATACCAGTGGCATAGCTCCCAGCAAAGTACCAGGTACCGTAACAGTCTGACAAACTGATGGACGTCATGCTGTCCTACAACATCAGGAAGGAAGACTGATTCCACTCACCCTGTCATCCGCAGTGCCACACATGAACCAAGTCCAACTCAGCTCTTGACAGTGAGTCAGACCTCGTGTGTACCCCCTCCATGTTTACATTAACTCGTTTGAGAAGAGTCTTGAGAGCACAGCGAGGTAGGCAGCCCCTTTCCAACTGAGCCATTTCCTTTCCTCTTGGTTATTTCCACGTACACACAGCACGTGGGGTTTCCAGGAACTAGGGAGTAAAGCGGGGGTGCACTGGTTTCCTCTTGTGCTATGGAGGGAGTCCTCTTTGTGGAAGAGAAAAGATATGCACAGGTATTGGGACGGAATTTCCGTCAGCATTGAATTCTCTTTGGGTTGAAGCAGAGTTGTCAAACCTGTGCTCTGGTGGGTTCCCATGCTTCCTTGCTGATGCCTGAATATTGAGTAACAAATCTTTATTCCCATCCTGGGTCGGCCATGAGCTGGGGGCATCACCATGACAACTAACAAAAATACCAACAGCAGCTTGTCTCTCCTGGGAGCCCACATAGTGTGCAACCAGTTAGCGACAAGGCTAACACCAGAAGCCCCCATAGCAGAATGGCAAAGACTGTGGGAATTAATCTTACTTTTTTCATGATGAGGTGGAGACACCCTTTCTGTGTCCTTTGAAGCCTTGGCTAGCATATATTCCTTACTTTTTCGTCTCTGTGCATGTTTACCTCTTCTCACAGGTTAAACCCTTTTGCCATTTGAAAAAGAAAACAAAAAAACAAAGACCGTGAGCGTATGACGAGAAGTTAGGTAAGGAGTTTACTTGGATCAATTTGATGGGCCCATGTTTGATCAGTTGTGATGTTTAAGACTTTGTGTCAAGTAGGAGCGGGCAGAAATGCATCATCCAATCCAGCGCTACCACTCAGGAGCAAGGAATTCTATTTTCTTTCTGGTGTCGTCTCTTCACCTGCTGCATGGAGGTATTCGCCCCATTCGTGGGGCTGTTACGAAGATGAGGGAAGAACATGTGTCTTTTGGAAAGCAGATTCATGCAGATATTGTTAGGTTAAAATTTAATACCTTATCATTTGTTTCCCTCTTGACTCACTAGTTTTTATTAGTTTATACTTTCTTTTGGATTTAGGGTTTCCTCTCTCTCTCTCTCTCTCTCTCTCTCTCTCTCTCTCTCTCTCTCTCTCTCTGTGTGTGTGTGTGTGTGTGTGTGCTGCTGGTGGTTTTGGCCTGATTTCCTTCATATGGAATCCAGGATGGGTAAATCTATAACACTAGTGACTATGGATCCATGATTTGAAACCACCGGCCTCTCCAAGGGAGAAAATGAAGTTTTGTGTTCCCATCAACAGTTACAGTCTCAGAAACCCACAGAGACAGTTCGACCCTGTCCCACAGGGTGACTGTGAGTCGGTGTTGACTCGACGACAGTGACTTTTTTAGAGACCAAAGTAATGACGGAGGAGGAAGCTTTATTGCAAGGACTCCGCAGAAGCAACAGAACCTGAATGCAGGCAGCCGAGCTCCTTAGTAAAGAACATGCCCTAGACAAATAAATATCTGGAGCTTTGATAACCTTACTGGTACTTTCTAAGAACTTCTTTTTTTTTTTGCCTCTCGCATTTTACATCCCCTGGTTCTCTGGCTTGTGATCAAGATCGGTCATATGTTGTCATATATGGTATCGGGTGCTTTCAGGGTTGTGGAAACTCCAGGAAATCTCAAGGTTAATAGTTAAACAAGTTTATCATCTCAAGCAGATTTATAGGCAACCTGTAATTATATATGCAAGCTGTTGGTTTAATAATCAATGCCGCGCCAGGCTGGAGAGGGGCAAGTTCCCAGTGCAGAATCACAGTTGGGATTTTCTCTTTTTTTCTTTAAAAGATTTTTCTTTAAAAATCTTTTAAAAATCATTTTTTGGGGGGCTCATACAACTCTTATCACAATCCAAACATACATCCATTGCATGGAAAGCACATTGTATATTTGTTGCCATCATCATTTCCAAAACATTTTCTTACTACTTAAGCCCTTGGTATTAACTCCTCATATTTTCCCATCCTCTCCACTCCCCCCTTCCTCCTGAACCCTTGATGATTTAGAAATTATTATTATTTTGTCCTTTTGTACACTATCTAATGTCTCCCTTCATCCACTTCCCTGTTGTCCGTACCCCAGAAGGAGGCCATATGCAGAGCCTTGTAATTGGTTCTCCCTTTCTACTCCACCTTCCCTCTACCCTCCCAGTATCACCACTGGTCCTGAAAGGATCATCTCTCCTGGATTCTCCATATTTCCGGTTCCTATCTGTACCCGTGTATCCCCTGGTCTAGTGGGATTTGTAAGGTAGAGTTGGAATCCACAGTTGGGATATTCATTCTGCCTTTGGAAACCTGCTCACCTGACTTTCCCATATCTTCAACTTTTTATGTCTCTAGAGTTGCCTAGACTCGATTAAAGAAGGGATAATAAACTCCGGTGGATGTGGGAATTGGAATCTTTCTTCGCTCAGAAGGTCTCTCCAGTAGGTCACTAACGAGGGAGTTAAAAATCAACAACCCACAAACTTTGGTGGGGGTGGTGTTCCAACACAATGTTATTTTTTCAAAAAGCATGGCATAGGCTTCACAAACACGACATCAGGCCTACTCTGGGTCCGCGCCTTTTATTGTGTGTCCTTCCCATTCAGTTCATGTGCTGCCAAAGCAAGGTGGTGTTAAGAGTCTTTTTCTTATTCATTCTTGAGCTCTAGAGGAATAAAGTTTGAATGATACATCCATTTAACACCGTTGGGGTTGTGCTGTTGTCAGGTGTTGGCTGGCAGATTTCCGACTCATAGGCAATTCTCCCCAGCCCCCCAAACACACACACACACACACACACACACACACACACACAGCCCCCACAGTGGAAATGGCCCCTTAGGGTTTCCTAGCATATCACCTTGATGGAAGTAGATCCCCAGGCCTTGTCCCAGGTAAGCTGTTGGGTGGGTTCATAAGACCCACCTTTGGGGCCCCCAGCTGATGGCTGAACCACTCTCTGGAGCTCACCCTCAGCCTTCATCTCCCGCTCTCTTCAGTGGCCCTGTCTGTCCTCGCTTTCTAAGGTGCACACTGCTTAGTCACCGTCTTCTTCCTTGGTGACTTCATTGAACTCAGAGGGAGGGAGGCAGGCGAACTGCTTCACCCTTGGTCGAGTTGGGAAAGCCACAGGGCGGCGTTGGCCCCACCTCGCTTTGCAGGTATGGAGAACACCCGACCCCGCCGGGTAGACGGGACTTGCCAGCGACCTCGTCTGATCTCAGTGTCTGCTTGCTCATCTCACTCAGGACTTTGTACCGGAACGAGCATCTATTTCTCTGGAACAGAAAGCAAAACCCAACTCACTGCCAACCAGTTGTTTCTGACTCCGAGTCACCCGAGAGGACAGACGAGAAGTGTCCCTTCTGGTTTCTGAGACTGAAATTGTTTATGGGGGTACAAAGCCTCATCTTTCTCCCTCGGAGGGATGGGTGGTTTCAAACTGCTGGCCTTGAGGTTGGCAGCCCAAAGAGTAGCCCATAGGTTCAAGGGGACATGCAGATTTTATTCTGGAATTGATTTGAGAAGAGGATGGTCTATTTTGTCACTGTGGGATTTCATATCTTTTTTTTTTCCCCTCTCCAATTTAATTTTTCTTTCTGCTGTGATCTGCATAGAGACTTCAATTCTTGGTGACTGTTGGGAACCCTGGGGGCAGAGTGGTTACCAGTTGAGCTATAGATAGTTCACAGTTCAAAGCCACCAAGAGCATCATGGGAGAAAGGCAAGGTTTTTTAACTCCCACAGCGGTACAGTCTCTGAAACTTACAGAGGCAGTTCTCTATGAATTGGCATGGACTGGATGACAGTGAATTGGGTTTGGTTTTGGGGTGGGGTGGGGTGTGTGTGTCAAAGTGGAACTCAGCCCCCCATGGGCTTGCTTGTGTCTGACTGTCTTGTGTTGCTATAGTTGAGAATCTACACAGCAGAACACGCGCTGATTCAGCAGCGTCTACTGTACCGTTGAGTAACTTGGATGGCATTATTTGAGCTGTGCCCCCATGCTTACCTGATTATTTTGATTTGCTCCTCCCCTATGCCCATCAACTATGCCCGCTAAGGTCGCTATCGAATCTTTCTAAAGGCCGGTGTCAGTTTGAGCCCATAGGAATAGAACACAGTGCTCAAGGCAAATATGTTTCTACCAGCCAAGCCGCCTTATAGTTTCATCTTAAATAGATTTCAGGGGATATTTGGGGTTTCGGGCTGAAAGACATTTCAGGGCACTCTTCTCAAGAATGCAGCCAACCTTCCAGACTCTGGGAAGCCTGGAGTTCATGAGAATTAGATAATCTGTTCTACATTTTCCTCCCCCTGTGGCCAAGATTCATCTATGGGCTCTTGGATCAAAAGGGTCAGTGATGGTAGCCGACATCCCCCAGCTCTCCTGGTCTCATGGACCGGAGGCGAACGCTCCTGGAGGCCATCAGTCACCCAGCCCATGCCCTCTACCGATACCTGATTCTCCTCCTTCCTTCTTGCCCTCCAGACCAGTGCAGACCAGTGTGTGTGCCCCAGGTGGCTGCTTGCAAGCGTTCAAAACCCCAGGCAGTCTGCCTCAAACTAAGCGGCAGGACAGAAGCACTAAATGGGTTATTTAAGTCCATTAACGGGCATGTCCCATGAAGCCATATCCCTAAACCCCCAAACCAAGAAACGACATTCATGAGGTTTTGGGTTCTTCATGAACAGCCCTGACAGTGCTCTCCCACCCCTCTCCCTTTTGGTCACTGTTGTAAACATATCTCACGACTTTTGCTAGTTCAGCTCTTGGCAGGTGTTAGCTTCTTGACAGCCACGATAGTAATTGACTGTGCAGCCCTACTCTTAACAAATGTGATATTCCATCCCCATTAGCCCCTTGGCCCCTCCCCCCCTTCACCCAGGATGACCACTAATAAGCTCCTGTCTCATACAATGCATGTCCTTGTCTTTCAATGTAAGTGAGACCACCCAATAGTTGTCCCTTTATTGCCGGCAGTGTGTTGTCAAGACTTTGCTACTCCAACTGGCTGAGTAGTGTCGTTCCACAGGATTTGCAGTGACCGATTTTGGGGAAAATAGATCACCAGGTCTTTCTTCTGAGGTGCCTCTGGGTGGACTCCGATGTCTAAGTGCTTCATAGCAGAACCTGATGACCAGCTGTTCCACCCAGGGATTTCTCCGAGTATAACCCCTTGTTGGATGGAAAATGTGTCGGTGTTCAGTGATTCTCAGTTTGCGCTGTGGTTGAAGCTTAGAAAAATTAGTAGCAACGTTAGTGCTGGGCTGTGAGATACATAGTCGTGTATGCTCGGGTGGTACCAGATACTTGGGGGACCCAGAGGAAGCTGGTCAGGGTGGAGTGGCACCTGGGACGATCGGTAGAGCCTGTTGGTTGGTACTGGAGGGCAACATCTGGGTCTCACATAGTTTTCAGGGAGCCCTGGTGGCACTGCTGAGTGCACCCTGGACTGCTCTCTGCAACGTTGCTAGTTCAAATTCACCAGCAGCCCTTAGGAAGAAAGACGAGACTGTCTGCTCCTTTACAGATTTACAGTCTTGGGAACCTTCCAGGGAGTGGAGGTGGGGGGGCACCTGATGAGTCAGAATTGACCGGATGGTGGGGTGGGGACGGGGAAGTGAGGGGAGGAATACAGCTTCATGTGGAGACAAGAACAAGGAAGTAAAATAGGGCGATTGCCATCTGGTCTTTGGACAGAGTACCTGCTTTTCCTTCACGTTTCCCTCTCGTCAAGACAGGCAGGCAGATGCTTCTAAACTCGGATTGTTATGTTAGAATTGGGTAGGGGGTGGGGGTGGGGATTGGAGATCCCAGCTTTTACCCCTATTACAGTGTCGATGGCAGAAAGGTCATTCGGGCTTGGCAGTGACAACTACACAGTTTCTGTGGCTGTCACAGACCTCTTTGAGATAAAGGTCCAAGGTCAGGGGTGGGGGTGGGGCAGGGGCACCCCACCTGTTGCAACAAACGGCTCGAGTCCTGATGGAACAAAACGGAAGAGGGAACACGAGTGAATCGGAGGCAAGGAGCCGCAGCCAGGCAGCGCTTCCTTTTTAGAAAAGACCCATCCACAAACCTTCTTTGAAAAACAAAAACAAACCCCAAATCCAAACAGTAAGGAGCACTTGAGCCTCAACCAAACTCTTGCAATATTGATGACGAACAAAAGGTCTTTCAGCAGTGAGTGTACTTATTAGAGTTAATAGGCAGGTTGCCTTTCCTAATTTGAGGTCTGAGTATGTTTAGTATAAAACCATGTTTTAAAAATACCTGGATCGGTTTCAGCAAGAGGGGACAAGAAGGGACGGGCTTGTCTGCGTCTGTTGCTGTGGGAGGCGGCTGGCACTCAGTCCAGCCAGAAGAGGTTCTCCCAGTGCCTGATGGCTGCGTGTCCACTACTGGTCAGGCTGTCCTGCCAGCATGGGCAGGTCAGTCAACTTCAAGTGTCGGGGACAGGTGGGCCACTCAGAGCCAACCACAGGAAGGGACACCGGGAGTGGAGACTCTGCCAGACCTTGGAGCCGGTTCAGGGTCCTAGGACGGGTTCCCGTGACCACAGAGCAGGTGGGCAGCATAGAGAGGCAGGAAGTGGATGAGTCAGCACGGAACAGGCTGGGGAAAAAAATCATACGCAGGGAGGTCAAGTGACAAGCGAGGGTCAGAGGGTCAAAGGGACCAAGGAAGGGGGTGCAGCTGCCAGACAGTGCAAGCTTGTTTGCCAGCTGAATGCTGTTTGCGTGAAACGGGTTGTTTCAGCTCCGGAGCAATCCGTGTGGCTGCTGTGTGCTGGTGCACCGGCTGGGGAGAAGTCTGGGGCAGGAAGGGTGTGGAGGAACATACAGAAGAAAGGGCAACAGAAACAAGTCCAGACGTATCTTGGCCCTGAACACCTGTGGGACCCAGGGAGGGAGGCGGAGGGAAGCAGGAAGTAGTAGGTTGACTGGATGGCCCGGCCACTGTAAGGCTGAAACCAGATTAGGAGTCAAGCGAGGCCTACTGAGAACAGCTGTCCTGGTGCTTAACCTTCAAAATCCAGCATGGGCCTGCAAAACAGACATTGGAGCACGGGAGGGAAGAGCGGGCCGCTTTGCCAGAGGACAAGAAGGGGCAGCCCAGAGACTCAGGCTTTGGGAAAACCTTGGATTTGGGGAAGTCTCCACCACCTGTGCAGTGGTCGTGCAGAGACTTGCGTGGCTAACTGCGAGGTCAGCAGTTCGAAAGCACCTACCACTTTGTGGGAGAAAGATGAGGCTTTCTGTTCCCGTAAAGAGTGACAGTCTCAGAAACCCACAGGGACAGTTCTACCCTGTCTAGCAGGCCCACTCAGAGCCAGAAGAGAAATGTTTGGTTTTTTGAGTTTCCAAAGCAGGGCAGAGGAAGAAAGCCCAGGGCGTTCTGCTTCCATAACAGCACAGTCTTTGGACACCCGTGGAGCATTGTGGGAGTCTGGACATATACAGGGTGAATGTGAGCCAAAATCACCTTGATGGCCACAGGCTTGGGTCCTCCAGTGCTGTTACTGAGTGCCATGGAGTCCATCTTGGCCAGCTGCGATTCCGTATGACTGAGCAGAGCTGCCCGAGAGGGCTTCCTGGATTGTAATGTGTTTGAAAGCAGAATGCCAAGGTGGGGTTCCAACCACCCATCTTTCTGTTAGCAGCTGGGTGCGGTAACCATCCCACTCTCTGAGCTCCTTGGATGCTAGGAGCGCCAACTGCTTGACAAAGGAAGAAATAGGAAGGCAGGAGCTTGCCCTCAGCGACGGCTACGTTTGGATTCCAATCGGGTTCATACCTACAAGCTCATGCTTGTCACTCTGCTGCTGCAGGGCCCAAGCAGCAAACAATAGATGGAGCCTTCTGGTGTCTTAAAGGATTCTCCAAAGGCTCTTCAAGGGAGAAAGAAGTGGTAGACTACATCGACAGAGATTCAAACAGACAAACAAATCAACCTCACTGCCACCGAGCCGATGTCCACTCCTTGTCACCCTCTAGGACAGGGTAGATAGAACCTGGGAGTTTCCCAGGCTGTCACTCTTAACTCTTCTCTTTCTTCCATGGTGTGACCTGTGATTTCCAACTGCTGACCTTATGATCAGGGGCCCAGTTCATTCCCCCGAAACCCCCCAGGGCTCCTCCATAAAGATGGTCACCGTGGCCCCCACTGAGGCAGTTCTGCTCTCCCTTACTGGATTGTAATTGACTCGATGGTCATGGGTTATGGGAGACTCGGTAAGGGGCAGAGCCAAGCTGGGTGTCAGTCAGTTCGGGTGTGTTGTCAGTCTCCCAGGTGCATCCAGATGCCAAGGCAGCTTTTGTCTCTCTGGGGAGCCTTCTTCCCATAAAAGCAGAAAAGAACCCTCGGGCTTGGAGATAAAAGGCACAGGGGAGCCAGGAGTCCCTAGGGGCACCAAAGGGGAGGCGCTTGACTGCTTGCCAAGAGGGTGGTGGTTCAAACACACCTGGAAAGGCTTCTGAGAAGTCACAGCCCTGAAACCCCCGAGGAGAGGAGTGCTGTTCCATTTGGCCCCAAAGCGCGTCGGGGGCAGCTCCGGGGCGATGAACAACAAGAATCAAGGCGGGCTCCCAGCACGAGGAAGTCAGGACCTCTCTTTATCCCACTGTCCTTCTGAAGATGGAGTGGCTGTGTGAAATCAGGCGTGCAGTCTTTCATTCAACCCCCTATTCACTCTCGGAAGACCAAGCCCATGCAAGGCCCTGTGGTTGACTGCCAGGCACCAGGACTGTGCAGGGTGATGGGTCCTGTTTCCCCAATGTGCCCTTGTCTAATGGGGCAGGGGGCAGGGGGAGGGCAGACGAACACGCCTCTGTTTGTGATTGAATGAGGCGATGTGTGCTGCTGGACCCCATTCTGACTCACGGCCACCCTGGAGGCTGGGGTGAACCGGCTCCTTGAGTCTCCCATGGGGCGACCTGCCCTGCAGCCAGATCCAGGGGTCTTCTCCCCTGCAGAGCGGAACTGCTGCTGCTGGTTCCAGATGGCCAGCCTTTTGGATAGCAGTCACCATGTCACCAGGGCTCATCTCGAATGATACCAATAAAAGCAAACAAGAATATTCCCATTGCTCTGCAGTAGATTCCAACTGGGAGTGACCTTTTAACAACAGTGCCATAACTGCCCTGCAGAGTGTTCCCAGGGCTGTCATCTTTACAGCAGCAGACAGCCACATCTTTCTCCCACCGAGGGACTGGAGGACTCCAACCGCCAGACTTCGAGCTCGCAGTCCATCCCTTAACTCATGGCCGCCCTGTAGAACAGACTAGATTGGCTCCCCAGAGTTCCTGAAGCGATACATCTTTATAAAACTAGAGAGCCTCATCTTGCTTCCAGGGAGCAACGGGAGTATTCGAACCACCGCCAACCTTGCCATTACCAGCCCAATGCATCACTGCGCCACCAGGGCCCCTTACCCAGGATCCTAACATCTGCAAGATTGGATGGAGGGGGATCACCTAGCAGAGAGAGGAGAGGTGGGCTAGGAGAGTCAGTCAGGGCCAAGGATAGAAATCCGTGCCACTCAGGAGTCCTTTTCTCACTCAAAGACCCAAGCTGAGGTGCGATGGAAAGAAAGTTTCTTCCAGCTGCTGGATTAACGTGGTTTTGTGTTTTCAGCCCAGCTATGCATCTTTATCCTTTAGCTCCAGGTTTAAGCTTAGTATGGACTGGAGAGCTACAGTAGTGCCATGACTTTTCCTTTGGCAAGTCTACATCATGCTTCATCAGTTCGGGTGGGGGGTGGGGCGAGGGGGAGATGGGCAGAACAAAAGAAAACAACAACAAACAAGTCCCAAACCTGGCCACCTTTACAGGGGACGGGGTTTGTGTGGGTTGAGCAGGACGGAGCAGAGTCTTTGATGACTCAATTTCTGGTGACATTTCCTTGGTGTTTCAGCGACCGTGCCTGGCATCTCTTCAACCAGGCATGCCTGCGGGTTGGCTTATGTGCGTTTTCATTCACCCAGGCCTGCTGCCCATCCTGCCTTTTGCTTTTTCCTTCACCGACCTGCCTTTCGTGCCCACTCAGGACCAGCAAGCTCACCTGTTCTCCCGGCTTGCTTCCTTCCTGTGCTGGAGCCAGAGCTACGCAAAGGTGCTTACCAGCCATTCAGGAAGCTTCCCTCGCAGCAGATGGACTGGCCTGATCTTCATCTTTGACAGAGCAAAGCTCCTTGGGAGGAAGCTTTGTGTTATCCAGGGCCTTTGCTTCCGGGAACTACCAGAGAGGACAAAGAAACACAAAACGGAACCCTCGGGGCCCCGCTCCTGAATGTCACATGCAGATTCTCTTATCATTATGATTGCTTTAATAGTATTTCTCCACTTTGCTTCTCATCTTCAGAATTCTCAGGTCTGTCTCAGTGGTCTTGGGTGGTTCTTGGCGACAGAGACAGACTTAGCAACACATCTGAGAAGGATTTACAAAAAGAAGAAGGAAAAAACCCTCACCCCAAACAAACAGGTCATTTGTATGTTTCAGTAGCTGTGGGTTCTTCTATGAGGCATCTTGCTTCCTGGGCTTTGTCCGCCTTTTGTGCCACCGACGGCACCATAGAGGGTGGCACATTGGCTCAGGAAGTTACATTCAGATGCCGTGCGAAAATACAGAGATGTGGCCTTGAGGCATTCCTCTCACTGGTCGTCTGTCAAGGCTGCGCTGCAGGGAATGGTCCATGCCCCTGTGATTAGGAGTGGAAGATTGAGAAGACTTCGGTTGCTTCAACCACCCTGTACGGGACACGGCAGTTTAGGTATCGTTGGACTGGGGCTTGTGCCCTAAAGAGCATTCACTTCTGGTCACTTTGCTAAGCCTCAAAGATAACGCGTGGAGAAGGGTGAGTGATCTTTGACCTGAAGTCAAGGCTAGAATGAACATGTGACCAGGAGCCCTGGTGAAATGTTTCAGGAAAGGTAGGTGTGATTCTAGCATTTTTTTTCTGTTCTGCCAAGTCAACAATAGCACGGACGAAACCCAAACAATGAAAAATTCCTAAACTAAAATACATTGGAAGTCATTTGGAATTTTTTGTTTTCAAAATGATCCACTCAAGCGTTAGGTTGGTGGACTGTAAACTCTTTCAAAGATGTGAACAGCTGTCGCCCATCTCTGGTCTCTGTGGAAACTTCCCTTTGGAAAGATCACAAGTTTGCAAATGAAATGATTTCCTCTGAATCTGACCCTTTCTCCCTGGAGTGTCTGCTGTGTGGATTCCTCCATTGCCTAGAACATAGCCTTGCCACTTTCTAGACCAACAAGAACTTTGGGCTATGTTCAATATCAGGCTGGGGTTGCTTTGAGAATTGATAAGGAAATGTTATTTCATAGTGTTAACTGAACAGTGAGCATTCTGCGTGGAGGTGTTTTTGAAGAGCAGTTTTATTGGCACCTAATTTCCCCAGCATACATTTCAATATTTCAATTGTTCAATCATATCAAGGAGAGTTGTATAGTCATTACCATATCAATTTTAGAACATCCCCTTGCCCCATGTTGAAATCCCCTTTACAATGAGAGATGCAATCACAAAGAGCTGCATAAATGCCTGGATGGGGGCACCTGCTCTCTTCGGTCACAGATGGCAAACGATTTTAAGAAGTACTTTTCCTACTTAGTTTACCCTTGAGTCCTCAAGGCCAGGCTCCATGTTGGACGCATAGTAGGTGCTCAGGAAATGCCTTTCGAATAAAATCAATGGTTTTTATCAGTATCCAGGAGTAGACATAGGTGAACATGTCACGTGGACTAAAGTGGTCTGAGGTGAGGTGCTTTCCATCTTCTTCCAGCCTTTCTTCTCATTCCTTGATAACAGGAACTTCTCAGCCCACCTGCAGAACCTGTCTGGATGGCTCTCTCTCTAGCTCCACCTACCTACCTACTTACCTTCTTCTCTTTTGTTTTTACTTTGATGAACGACTTTTTATTGTGAATTAGGTGAGAGGGGTGTACATTCCAAACCATCAACTCTGCATTTAACACCCCCACCCACACGCGTAGTACCCGATCCCATCCCCCTTCCCTGATCTTTCTATTCTCTCTTAAGGACCTCCATCATCCCCTTCTCCTAAGTCAACACCTGTCACCCTTCTAGCCCACTGTTTTCATTGTCCTCCCCTTGCCCACCCTCCCCTGGGAACATGCAAAGTCTGTTCCATTAGGCATGTTGTACTAGTGGTCTAATGCAACATTTACCCTTTTGGGATTGACTGACCTTACTCAGCATAATGTTTTCCAGGTCCACCCATGCCAGGACCCATTTTGTGCATTGTTTTTTATCTTCTCTCTTTTATCTATATTCCTTCCATCCTTCCTGCCTACCATCCCATCTCCATTTCTCTCTCTCTCTCTCTCTCTCTTTTTCTCTCACTATTTTTATCTACAGACCTACATAGCTACCTACCCATCTACCCACTCATTCATTCAGCCGCACAGTCACCTGTCTATTCCAGGGAGTTCAAAGAACCAAAGAATACCTGGGAAAATAAAATGAAAACATAATAGAATTTTCCCCCACACTTGCGATGTCCCCTTGCATATAGACAGTCCCTGACTTGCCACATGCTTGAGTTACCATGAACTGTACTGAGGACTGTCCTTTTTTATGCTTTGTGCCTTCACAGATGCCTGTGTGACTGTTAAGTTTTGTGTCAATTTGGCTGGGCCAGAATTCCCAGTGGTTTGGCAATTATGGCCCCTTCACACAGTGTGATCACAGCCATAATGGGATCTGCTATGAGCAGCCAATCGGGTGGCAAGGAGGTCAGGGGAGTGATGCAGCACCCTTCCTCAGATCACAGTTCTGATGCAATCATTCCTGAGGAAATCTCAAGGCACTTTACCATCTGAATGGAGCTGAAACACATGATACTGAGTAAAGAAAAAAAAAAAGAAAGGCTAATCACAAAAGGACACATGTATAAGTGTATGCCCTAACCTCTAAAAAGATAAGACAAATGCATGGAAACAGAGTGTATTAGAAGTTGCCTGGGGCAGGAGTGAAGGGGGACAAGGGAGTGATGAGAATATCACTTTATTTAAGGGTAGGGACTCACAGATGATTTTGGAAATTTCTGTTAATAAATGGTCCATGGTAGAAAACTGAATTGGTGAAAGTTCCATAATAGAGGATATTTACAGCAACGACAAGAGTAAGGAAGAATCATTGCTGATGCACTGATCATGGGCAACCAAACATCTCATAAGATTTGGCTTCTTGGTTTTCAGGTTAAGGGTCGTGATTTTGTGGGCATCCCAGTTAACTAGCCCCAAAGCATGCTACATTCTCAACAGCAAAACAAAATGCGTGTGCACACACACACACACACACACACTTTGGAACACAGTTTTACTTTGACATACATGAGCTTTCAATGGGCCTATTTGATAGAAACAGGTTGAAAACATACATAGATAATCGTCATCCTTGAATACATTCACAATGGCCACTTTGATCTATTCCCAGATAATTTCGTCCTCTCCAAAAGAACCCAGAGGCCATTTCGCAGTCACCCCCTTTCTCATTGGGCTACTACCCACAGAGGTCAGCAGGTGAGACCCAGCGTGCGCTCCTTGGGAGAAAGAAGGGGCTTTCTGCTCCTGTGGCCACTGCAGCCGTGCAAACCCACAGGGACGGTTCTCTCCTGTCCTGTGGGCATGCGATGAGTCAGCATCTCCTCAATGGCTGGACGATTGACTTTCCTAGCCTCCATTTCTCTACTTGCCTCCCCTTGCCGATTTTCTTATTTTGCACGTTCCTCATAAACATACAAAGCATGCTCTTTCATATCTGCCTTCTTTTTTTTTTAAACATTTTATTGGAGGCTTGTACAACACTTATATCCTTCCATCCATCCATCCATCCATCCATCCATCCATCCATCCATCCATCCATCCATGTATCAAGCACATTTGGACATTTGTTACCATCATCATTCTCAAGACATTTGTTTTCTACCTGAGCCCTTGCTATCAGCTCCTCGTTTCCCCCCACATATCTCTCTTCTATAGCATAATCTTTTCAAGATCCACTCACATTTTAGGGCCGCTTGGTTTTTCTTTTTTCAAGGGTTAAATCAACGGAGCCCTGGTAGCATAGCGGTTATGCATTGGGCTGCTAACTGGAAGGCCAGCAGTTTGGAACCCCTAGTCAGGGAGAAAGAGGAGGCTTTCTACTCCCTTCAAGAGTTGGAATCCGTTTGATGGCAGTGAGTCTAGTTTTTATGACCAAGCTTTGAACGGTTTTAATATTCCACTGTAGGTACATACCACATTTTCCCTCATTACATTTCTATTGACACCTGATGTTTAGAGAACAGACTGGGAGGGGAGGGGGGGGGGAGATGCATAAATCACCTATGTGTGTAGTTACACTAACATAGCAGAGACTACATCCAGGAGAGTTTGAGCTCTTCAAGTGCAAAAAAAGTTCAAAGTAAAGCTCCAGAATTCACAGTGATGCATCTCAGGAGTAAGGGGTGGGGCAGTTTGAAAAGGGCAGCTGTCTGCTTTGTGGATATTGTCATTAGGTGCCGTCAAAACGGTTTCAATTTGTAGCGACTCTATGTGCAGCAGAATGAAAGGCTGCCTGGTCTTTGCTGCCAAGGTTGAACCCATTGTTGAGCCACTGTGCCCTGCAAGGGGCTTCGTTTTCTTTGCAGCAGTTTTAGTGTACGCCTTACTCACGAGCAGCTGACTCCTTGTAATATCTGGGGCCCAACAGCTGTGCAGCTGGCAAGGTAGACTGAGAAGACTGGCATCGAGATTAGAATCTGGGTTCATCATTAGCTAACTTAGGAACCTATGTCAGTCCTTGGGTCCAGTATCTCCTGTTTGCTGTCTTTGGATTCGTTTGCTTTTTCACCAGACCCTCCTATGTTCTTTTAAAGAAGTAGAGGAAGGGAATGGGTTAGATAAGATGCCCAGGTCCCTTTGCGTCATATGACTCTGAGAAAAGCAGAGAAAAGTGCACAGAGTTTCTCCGTTCCTGTTACATCCAAGCCCTCTCTCTTCTCTCTCATTATCCACAGGCGGGTTTGCCTTTTCACCCTAAAAACATTGAGTTTATCCAAGATAGCTTCCAAAGAATGGTATTGTGGATGGGGGTGTGGTTAAATACTAAATAACCGAGAGACCAGTGGTTCAAACCCACCAGCTGCTCCATAGTCATCCGTGTCCATAAGGGGGACAAGGATGTCTTTGTTGGTCCATGACAGAAATTTCTTCTCTGGCTTTTTCCACGTTGATGGGATCTTCTCTCTCCCACACATTGTTTCTATGTTTGTCTTTACAATAATAGGATCTTATCCTTACCACCTTAGTGTGATTTGTTTTCCTTTCTTTCTTTCATTCTTTTTTTTTATTTAAAGAAATCATTTTATTGGGGGGCTCTGATAACAATCCACGCATCCACTGTGTCAAGCACATTTGTCCCCATGTTGCCATCATGTCCCAAGCATTTTCTTTCCACTTGAGCCTTTTTCATGGTTTTCCACTGGGTTTCCCAAGCGGTGACACATAATGACAATGGCTGGTGCATGAGGTGTTATAGGGAATGCAGGGGTGGGGGTGGGAAGTGGAGAGGGAAAGGGCATATCGGAAGTGGCTTAAGGAGGGTGGGAAAGGGGAGTGAACACTAGAACTGACCATGATTGAACACTAGAACTCATCGTAAAGGTGATTTGACCTTGGGGTTGGGGGTGGAATGCTCTCGGATAGATGTGGTGGTGGTTGTATAATTCCCCTGGACATGATGGAGGATTTGAACTACTTGATTGCATGACATGTACATTGTACGCCAATAGAACAGTTGGAGAAAAAAAAAACACACTAACCAAACTAAAGATTTACAAAGTTGGAAATCTTTGGTGCATATTTTGCCCTAAAAGATCTGTGGTAGTTACATAATTTCATGTCAACCTGAAGAAATGTAAAAGTAGAAGGGTGGTATTCAGCCTGTCAATCAGGTCACAGCCTGATGGTGGCTTCTATGGGTGTGGCCTTCTCATAAGGAAGGCCCTGGGAACCTCCTCCCCTCTCTCTTCCTTCTGGTTCCTGCTGGCGAGCCACTCTGAGACCTGCCAGGGCTCGGTGATGCTTCCACCATCATTGGACCAATCTGTGAGCCTTCTGCATTCTACATCATTGTTTGTGACTCTGTATGTCGGAAGAGAGACTTATGGGCTAGTATTGGACAAACAGACTTGAGTTGGACCAAGCTGTGAGGTTTTCTTAATTTACCATTATACTTTGATATAAAGTTGTCTCATACAGATATGAATGTTATTGGATTTGTTTCTGTCAGCCTGGCCTAACATAGACTCACTTTGATCCTGAATTCATTGGACGCACATACCACCAATAAAATAGTATCGATTTATTGATTCTGAGTGATAACAATGTTGCCATTTGATAGATGACTATGATGCTCACCAGTTGTGAGCAGGTCTATAGATGATTCATCCAAGTTTGGACTTCTTATTTTTATTTATGAGAGAACTGAAGCCTTGAGAGATTAGATCACTCTTCAAAGATGTTCTCGTGACGAGTGAGTCCCTTCCTCCAGTTCTCCTGCCCTCTTGGGACACTATAGACAGAATTGACTCGATGGCAGTGAGTTTGCGTTTTCTAGCCCCATTTTCACCTCCTTTAAGCCTTGTCTATCTAGTTTCTTGCCTCTGTGGATTTGCCTAATTTAGATATTGCTCATAAATACACAACGCGTGCTCTTTGCATGTCTTGTATGTTCTGTCCATGTTAACTTTTCAGCAGTGCAGCAGAACTGGTTCAGTTAGTGTGAGCGGTGGTGCCAGTGGTTGAACTGGCATCTCAGGTCCCGGCCCTGGTAAAGACCTTCTCTGCCCCAGGTCTGTACTGTCAGCCAGGGGCTGAGAGCCAGGTGACTGATGAATGACACTCTTAGAATCAAGGAAAGTGGAAGGGCAACAGTAGAGTCCCACCAACACAGAGGGAGTAGCAATTCTTTTAGGGAAGGGAATTGGTAAGGCTTCACAACAGAGGTAACCTTTGAGCTAAGTGTTTAAGGATGAATAAGAGGTCCCTAGCCAGAGGAATGTGCTTTAATCAGTGAAGAGCCTGTGAGGCGCAAAGAGGAGATGTGACCGTGATTATTCTGTGCTTGCTCATGGTGCGACTGAGGTGTTTCTAAGAAGCCCTGGTGGTGCAGCGGGCAGAACATGGTGATGCTAACCGCAAGGTCACTGGTTCAAACCCATCATCAGCTCTGCCAGCAGATGAGGCTGTCTGCTCATGCAGTGATGGACTGGAAACTACCTGGAGCTTTTCTGCTCTGTCTAAGAGAGATGTTCTGAGTTGGAGTCCACTTTGGTTTGGGGATGTTTCGTCTTGGGTCAATGGAAGAGGAAGAAGAAAGAAGAGAGAAAAGAATCAGAACTCTGATTTTTGGACTAACAGAGCCATGCTCTCTCTCGCACGCCTGCTTATGTTGCTGTTACCTGCCATTCAGTGAAAGCTCACTCATGGGGACCCCGTGCACCGCAGGAGTAAACTACAGAGCTTTTTACTGGCTATTTTTCCTAAAGTGGATTGCCGGTCCTTTCTTCCTTGTCTGCCTGGGAACTTCCTGAGTCTGAAAACTCCACTGAAACCTGCTCGGCATCACAGCCGCCGGCCAGTCTTGCTGACAGATGGGCGACGGCTAGCAGGAGCTGCGTTGGCGGGGAAGGGAAGCAGGCCTACCGCATAGAAGACAGGCATTCCGTCACCGACCCACTACTGCTCTCTTGTTTACTTAGACATAAGCGGCCTGATCGAGTTGGTTCTAAAGTACTTTCCTATAATGTAGCCTCCAAGGGTGGCTTTGTATATGATTGTACTCCAGTTTGGTTCCTACCACCCCTCATGAATGGAGTGGGTGAAGAGGGTCACAGGACTTAATGGCTCCTCATTGGGAAGTTTCTGGATGAAATGATGTGTTCTGCTGACCCTGGGTGATTCTCAGCCTGGAGCAGGATTTCTGAATTCGTGAGAGTTCTTTGTCAGAGAGTGAAGAAAGGGAGACGCTTGCCAAGTTGGGCAAGGGAGGAATTCACGAGATGAAATTGGGGCAGCTTGCAAAGCTCCCTGGGGGCATCAGAGAACAAAATCAGACAATAAAGCCAGGAAAACCCCCCAAACAGACCAAAATAATGCAACACGTTTCCCTACGTTGGAAGTGGGGCACGGTTGTCAGAACTGCCCCTTCAGAACTGTTGTCACGGAAGCCTCCCCATTTGGGATGGAGCTGCCACCATGACCACTGCCACACGCCATGGTTGATTCGATGCTGTCCCAGCCAGGGGACATCACCAAGAGCTGGTTTGGAGGCACCACGATTGCTTGGGACCACACAGAGCGTCAAAGTTGTCCAGGAAAGTGAGGCTCTGACATTTCAAATTTTTACTCCGGGTAGCTCCAATCAGGAAGGGGGCTCAGATGCCAAATGAGTGACCAGGGCCTCCTGGCTATTGCATGTTGGAGGCTTGGACATAACCAGAAGCAAATTGGCTTCAAGAAGAGATTGACAGTTTAACAGTGCAGAGGAAAGAAACGGGGCTCAGGGAGGGTAGGCAGGAGCGAGAACACCCTGGAGTTTTAGGTTACATTCTGACCTCAAAAGCAAAAGGGCTGGCTCAGCCTTCCGAGGCTCTGCCCGTCCAGAGCGAATGCAGGTTCACGTAGCAAGACGGCAGGTCTCCTGTGACCGCCATTCCCTGTGAATGACTTTCCCAGAGAGAATCCTTGATAATGTTTCCGTGTGACTCTCATGAAGCACTTGGGGAAGCAGAAAGGGTGTGTTTCCTCTTTTGCACAATGATAAGCTTTAAACAGGCTGGGACGGCGTGTTGAATGGAAGACCTTGTCCTGGAGTTACATAACGAGCCAGTGGTGGGATCCAGTCAAGATGACTTCAGCTCATAGAGACCAAACCACTCCCTGCCACTCAGTCCATTCTGTCTCGTAGCAATCCTAAAGGAACCCAGTGGAACTGCTCCCTAGGGCCCAGGGTTTCCCAGTCTGTGACTATAGGTAGAGACTGCCTCATCTATTGCCCCAGGGGCAGCTTGGGGTGGGGGGCTGAACGGCTGACCTTGTCATGTGCGGCCCTTTGTGAAACCCATGGCTCTGGAACCTCTGTGGAGTTTACAGCTTTGTGCCTAACATTTGGGTCGATAGAGATACCTGCTAACCTAGGAGGCTTCCAGATAGGTGACAGGCTGGGTGAGAGACAGGCAGCATTTCTTTACACCCGTGTCTTGTAAAAGTCAACTTCTGGAAGGGTTCTTTTCGGTATTTAGAGATATTTCTATCGAGTTCCCTTTCAAATGCACTCTTCTTCAGCTCGGTGCACCTTTATTTATTTCATTTCATCAAAGTGCATGTGTCAGGGTGTGTACAGCTATCGGATGGTTACACACACACACACACACACACACACACATCTAAGGAGTTAAGAGTTACAGCGGGGGCGGGAGGATCTGTTTATTTTTTTTCCCCTTGCTACAAAGGTATTTTGGGCATGTAGCATGTTGCCTTACCAGCTGCTGTCTCCTTGGGAGTTAGGTTAGCTTGCATTGCATTGCTTTCGTCTCTTCTGGTGATTAACGAAACCAGGGTGGGGAGAGGAGAGGCGAGGAGAGCGGATCCAGTTCTCTGCCTCAGAATATCAAGTGTGCATAATCACCTGCCATTAATGGACGCGGGACTGAGGAGCGGCCCAACTCCAGCCTTCTGCTGCAGAAGGGGAACATGGTCCTGGGAGGGAGGCAGCCTGGATTTACATCAGTCGACAAGTGTTTTTTTTTTTTTCATCCTGAGTGACACACGGGGAGCCTTAAAGATGAGAGATCGGGGTGCTGGATTAGGAATCCTGTTACCAGGGCTACCTTGGTCGTAACTGGGCTCAGGGCGCAAGGGGATGCCTCAGCCTGTTTTCCCGCCCTGTGCAAGGGTGTGGTGGGTGCTCTGGTGGCGCTTGGTTAAAAAGAGCTCGGTGGTTTGAACCCACCCACTGCTCCAGCGGAGAAAGATGGGGCTCTCTGTTTCCATAGAGACTGCCTCACTGCCATGAATGGATTCCAGCTCAGTGAGGAGCCCGGAGCAGAGCTGCCCCAGGGCAGGGTCTCTGACCCGCTGATCTTTATAGAAGCAGATGGTCCCTCGTGCTCTGGTTTGCACCACGGGGTGGGTCAACTGCTGACCTTTTGGTTAATGGTCAATAGCTCGAACCACGGCGACTTAGGGCTCGTGCTTAGTCAAGACCGTGGTTGTTAGGAACTGACCGTTTGATCAGACTCACAGCAATTCCCTGTACAGCAGAAGGACACACTGCCCGGTGTGTCCTGTGCCATTCCTCACCCTTGTGACTCTGGGGGGTACCCCTGGTTGGCACCACGGGGTACTTCGAGTGCTTCCCAAGCCGAGGGGCTCATCTTCCAGCCTGATAATCAGCCCGAGTGACCCCTCTGCACTGTCCGATCAGATCCCTTTGAGCCCACAGCAGCCATGGGTTCAGGATGATGATGTATCCTTCCTTACAAGCCCTCACCGATGTCCTTGGAAGCTCTTGCTCTTTCTCGCCTGCACAGGAGCTCAGAGAGGCTGAATTGTTTACTTCAAGGCCCTTGGGCTCAGCGCAAACTTGAACTAGGACACTCCAGAGCCACTCAGCGTCACTGTCTCTGCTTATATGCTGTCTCTGGAGCTTCATATTAACACTACCACCCCCAAACCCCACCCCTCAACAAACAAACAAACATGCTACCACTATCGAGTTGACTTCAAGTCATAGAGACCCTATTGGACAGACCAGGCCTGTTCCGAGGTTGTTAATCTTGCGGGGAGCGGATTAGCCTCCTCTTTCTCCCCAGTTGGAGGCGGGGGGTTTGAACTGCCAATTTTGTGTCTCACAGGCCAGCACTTCACCCCTGGTGCATCTTCACAGACACTAAAACACAGATGCATACGCCTGCCTGCCTCCTGTTTACAACCACTCGGTTTGAGTTCATAGGGGAATGGGTGCTTGGAAACACAATTGTTCGACTTAACAATGCTTCCTTTGAAGGGGTTGAATGATGCAATTCTGGGAAGAAGCGATTTAATTTGGTACTTGTCGCAGGTTTGATGAGGTGGGTGATTTATATACCTTCCTATATTATTGCACTCTTTGTTCCCTAGATACAAAGAAGTCACATGTTTGGCAAATTAAAATGTGATGGCTGTCTGAGAGGCATTTAGCAACAAGGTAGATATGGGGAGAGAGAGGAGAGACGGAGAGGAAGAATGGCAGGCCAGATGTCGTTTGGGGATAGACCTTCCTCTGGAGGGTGAGCATGAGGGCCAGGGATGCTCACCCAGGTGGAAGTGAGTCTCCCAGGCAAGAGAAACTTGCTAAAGACGAGACTGAACTGAATTCAGTGCAGATCGGCCAGAGTGTCGTGGCTGATTGACACACAGGGCAATTTCAACTCCCAATTGAGAGACTGCAAGTGGATCCTGGCAGACAAAGGGCCCAGCTACTCTGAGGGTGGGAAAGGAAGTGAGTCACTGAGTTGAGAGCCGACTGGGGGATGGACCTCTTGGAATTCCGCTCTCCTCAGGAAGCCTTGACAGGACTGATGCCAGCCCTTGGTTCACCACGGAGTGGGTTCTGACTCCTGGCAGTCCCGTGTGTCAGAGTGGAGCTTTCCTCCACACGGTGTTGAGTGGCTGGGGTTTTGTAAGCTGATTGCCAGGCCTTTGTTCCACAGCACCTCTAAGTGGACTGGGACCTCTGCCCTTTCAATTAACAGCTGAGTGGTGACCCCTTTGAAATGCTGCAGGACTCCAGGACTGAAACCAGTTCTCTTTAAATGCCTGTTCCACCAGAAAGCCATGACACACTTGCCTAGTTAGTGGGAGAGTTCATGTCTTCTCTGACTTCTTATTTCTGATTTATACTCCAGGGCGCCCTGCCCCACCATAAAATGAAGCAATATCATCATTAGCCCTGTTAAGGAGATGAGTTATAGCTTACGACTTTAAAAAATTTCCCTTGAAAATGCAAGTTTAACCCTTGAAGCAGAGAAGCCCAATTTAACTTAATTTATCCCCCACGGAACTCTTCCTAAATGCTGTCTTTTCCTCTTGTTGAACTGAGTTGTGGAACATATACTGATGGAATGCCAATTTTGTGGCGGGTCCCTATTGTGCGGGGATAGCTGACTAGAATTTGCTAAAGTGATTTTCCAGCTGCATTTGAGCAGATTGGACCTTTCCATCGCTGACTTGCTCCCTGTGCCACACTCCTTCCAATGCCTGCTGGTCTCTGCTCCACGGTGTTTCCCATTCCCCTGACCACAGCGCTTTCCCTTCCTCGTTTTTCCTTTCCTTCCTCGTGTTTGGGGTGAAGGTACACACAGCAGTTTAAATTCCCATTCAACACAGAAGCTGGTTTCATTTGTCCTGAAGCCAGCACAACGTCATTCTGTCCACCCTTTTCATTCATTTAGATACATGCAGCCTGCCGGCCCCCTTTGCAGGCGCATCTTTGCCTGAAAGTAACTGCTGACTGCTTAGCCTCCTACCAGGGGACTTCCAAGAAGTTGTTGGGAAAAGTCCATTATCTTTTCATTCTAGTTTTCCCCTTGAATTTTTGGAAGCCCCTGTATATGGGTTTTTTTTTTTTAAGTAACAAAAGGAGCTGAGTACTTACGGGTTATATTCATGATTTTGTGGACCAATCTCCTTTTAGCTATAAGGTGACCTCGTTGGGGTTTCGTTTCACTTCCGTATTTGGAAAGTGTCTCAGAACCATTGTCTGGTGGGAGTCCTTCAGACAAAACCAGTCCAGTCAGTCTGCTTCAGATGTCTACATGTCTACACTTGGCCCCTGTGGCTTCGTTTTCTTTGCCAACTTCAGGTAATGAGACGTCTCTGTCCTTCTGTCCAGTGAGATGATTGCGGGCCAGCATGTCCTCTGGGTGCTTCCCTTCTTTGTAGCTCTTGGTAGCCTTGCTCAAAGAACCTGATGGCCTTGCTGCAGTTGCCAAGACTTTCTTTTCCATTTTTTCTTCCTCTCTTGTCTTCTGTCCCTGGGGATCCTGGATGCATCCTGAACATGCTGGCGTTGTTGGAAGAACAGCTTCCTTGACAGTAGAAGTGCTGCCCTCCTGGTTGAGCACAGCTTGTGTATCAGGGGCGAGGACAAGGGCCAGCTCTAATGGGTTGTTGTTTTCTAAAGAGACATCAGGAATCTCTTGATGGTAGTGGTGCGGTGTCAACAAGGACCCTGTCTTTCTATCAGCACAATGGGCTCAGATGGCACTGTCAGCCATAGGCATTGGGCTGCTAACCACAAGGTTGGCTTTCCCAAAGCTCCAACTACCTTATGGGAGAAACATGAGACTCTCTGCTCCTTCCAAGACTTAACTGTCTCAGAAGTCCTACATAGGTTTATTGTGAGTCAGAATGAACTTGATGGCAGTAGGTTTAAATATTTTTTTTTTTTTTTAAGCAGCACAATGATGAGCCTTGATTCTGGAGCCATAGTGCCTGTGTTCAAGTCCAAACTTCCACTTATTTGCTCTGTCGCTTTCAGAAGCTCAAGTAACACCTCTGTGTTTTAGTCTGCAAAACATACATCTGTAGGTGAAGCGACATCCCCTTATTGAAGGGTCGTGGGGAGGAGATGAGCTAGTCAGGGAACAGTGTAGCAAAGATGAAATATGCAACTTTCCACTGCTCCCCACTATCATGATACCAATTCTACCTTACACATCCACGTAGACCAGAGGATGTACACTGATGCAGTTAGGAACCAGAAACATGGGGAATCCAGGACAGATAATCCCTTCAGGATTGATGATAGTGGTGGGAGTGGCAACATTGGGAAGGTGGAGGTAAGGTGGGGTAGAAAGGGGAGGGGACTTATTATAAGGATCTGCATATAACCTTCTCCCTGGGGTACAGTCAACAGGGAAGTGGGTGAAGAGAGACATCAGACAGTGTACGATATGACAAAAGAATAATTTATAAATTATCAAGGGTCCATGAGGGAGGGAGGACTGGGGAGGGAAGGAAAAAAACGAGGAACTAATACTGAGGGCTCAAGTAGAAAAAAAAATGTTTTGGAAATGATGATGGTTGCAAATGTAAAAATGTGCTTTGCATGCAATGGATGGATACGTGGATTGTGATAAGAGTTGTATGAGCCCCCCATATAATGATTAAAAAAAACAACAACCCGATGAACTGATCTCACAGGGCTGATGTGAGCAGTGTGGGGGTTAATCGATGAGAAGCACTTGGACCAGAACTGTGTGCAATAGACAAGCACTTCCTGAGAGTTTATTTTTTGTTCTTGTGAATTTTGTGGGGGATCTTTTCGCTGTGTGGTGGAAAGCAAGCCTGATTCTGTTTTATTTTTTGTGTTTTTAGGGCATCACTGCCCTCTGGTGGTGGGAGTAGGAGGTCCAGCTTTTGTTCCTGTGGAGCCGCTGCTGGAATTGAACTTCCATCCCAGTGGGCCGCAGTCCGGTGCACACCACTATGCCACCGGGGCTCAGCCCGCAAGGCTGATTCTTATTGCCTAGACTTTTCTGCATTGTGAATGGACATTTCGAGCCCGATTTTGAAGATGCACTATTTTGCAGGGAGCAGGCACTGCATGCAGCTTGATTTCAAGCTGCAGTACCATTCATGATGGTTTGACTCTGAGTATTAGGCAGTAACGCTTGAAAAGATTGATCCCTAAGTTGCCCAGCCAGGAGGTGCCCCATGGGTCCTGGAGTGCTCCCTGTTCCCTTCCCCTAGGCCTGCCCACACGGCTTTCATTTTTGTGTGTGTTCTTCTGCTTACTCATAGGGCAACCCAGTAGGATTGAGTAGAATTGCCTTTGTGGGTTTCTGAGATTGTAAATCTTTATGATATTAGAAAGTCTCACCTTTTCTCCTTTGTAGTGTCTAGTGGCTTCACTCTGCTGATGCTGTTGATAGCAGCGCAATGCAAACTCACTCTGCGACCAGGGCTGCTATGAGTGGAAATGGATCCCATGGCAGTGAGTTTGGTTTTCAATTCTTTGTTTGGCTCAGAGACTCTAGGGGTTATGTCTTAGCCTGCTGCCTCCCTAGTCACAAGTTCTATGCCACCAGTTGCTCCATGGGAGAAAGAGAGGGCTTTCCACTCGGGTAAAAAGTTACAGTTTGGGAAACCCCTGTGGGCCATGCTTCCTTGTCCTGCAGGGTCGCCATCAGTTGGGATTGACTGGATGCCTGTGAACTTGGTTTCTTTAGTTTGGTTTGTCATGATAAAAGGAGTCTGGTTGGTGGTGCCAACAAGCACGCACTCACCTGCTAACTGAAAAGGTGGCAATTTGGACGTACACAGTGGCTCTGCAGGAGAAAGACCTGTCGTCTGCATCCTTCAAGATCACAAGAACTGGTAGTTCTGCTCCGTCACACAGGGTGGCTGTGAGGCGGAAGTGATTGATGGCATCCAACAGCGGGAATTTTTCAAAATACATGAAGTCGAGCTCTGAACTGGGCCCCGTTGTTGGGTCCACTCAACAGCCTATCTGTGTGTGAGACTTCTCCGAGCCAGGTATCTGCTCAGAATGATGATCCCTCAGGACTAGTGGTGGCAGTGGTGATATTGGGAGAGTGGAGGGATGATGGAATAGAACGGGGGAACCAATTTCAGGGATCTACATATAACCTCCTCTTTGGTGTACGGACAACAGGGAAGTGAGTGAACGGACATATTGGACAGTGTATGATATGAAAAAGTAATAATTTGTAAATTATTAAGGATTCATGGGGGAGGGGAGGGAAGAGAAATATGGGGAGCTGGTACTGGCCGCCTAAGTGGAGGGAGGATGTTTAGAGAGTGATGATGGCAACAAGTGTGCAAATGTGGCCTCCACACAATTGGTATATGTATGGATCGTGATGGGAGTTGTATGAGTCCCCAAGAAAAATATTTATAAAAAATTTTTTTAAAAAGGAGAGGGGAAGAGGAGCTTATACCAAGAGCTCAAGTAGAAAACATTTGAAAATGAACATGGCAACATGTGTACAAATATGCTTGATACAAATGATATATTGAATGTTATAAGAGCTGTGAAAACCCCCAATAAAATCATAAGAAAAAAAAAAAGAATGTGAGTACTGCCCTGCCCACTGAATAGTGATGGCAGCGATAGTATGGCTTTGTAGCTACATCAAATAGAGGAACCAGGTTTTTTACACAAATACAATGCATGATAGCAGAAACACAAGGCTAGGGAAGGATTCATGCAGGCCCAAAGGAAAGACGTTTCAATGTCGCTTTCAAGAGAAGTGGGATTGTGGGGTGGGCAGAGAGGGGAACTGATCTGGACAATATTTATGGGTCTTGTATTGGAGCAGGATCCAGAGGGTTGAATAGGTTTGCATGAGTCAGGCAGGGGAAAGAAGAATCGTTTCAACAGAGAAGACAGCAGGAATAAGGGCATAGGAGCCCATCGCATCCCAGTGGGCCGGGAAGGGACGGATTAAGGGAGAAGAAGGCTGGGCGTTTGGAACAGCACAGGGCCAGAGGCTGTCCTTGGCATGCTGGACCTGGCTTGTGCCTAGTTCACGAGCTGATGATTGATTAGCCATTTGGAACCATTGGTGGTTCCATGGTACAATTCTTGTCTTTCTACTGGAGGCAAGGGTTTGATTCCCAGCCAAGGCGCTGCAGGCACTGCACACGGCTTGTGTGCTGCTCAGATGCCGAGCGTGTTTCAGCGGAGATCCCAGACAGAGACAACTTGGAGACGGGCCTGGTGATCTCCTTGGGAGAAGCAGACAACCAAATCCGTACGCATCGCCACAAACCTCTGTGATTCTGCCACCTGCCGCCCAACAGACTCTAGGCTTCTGTCTGCACCCATCCTAAGGCCTGAATTGGTAGCTTGCATGAACAGTGGGGGCAATGTTTCTACCAGAAAGATCAGTGAACGCTGTCAGGCTTCTTATTTCCTGCCTCTCCCACGTCCCACAAGAAGCGGCTGTGCCAGTACCTCCCTGGCAATGAGAGGCCTGTGTGCCCTCCACAAGGGATTCGATAGACCTCACCGAGCAAGTTTGTAGTTGAGGAGGATTCCCCGGTGTCTCTGGTCCTGCCCCTCCTGAAAGAGAGTTGGAGAGTTTATTGGAAAGTCTTCTCGGGGTCTGCATCTGATGGAAGTGAGCAAAGAGGACTGGGCAGAGGGAGGAAGAATTTGAGCGATGAAGCGGGTGCAGCCAAGGCCCAGCCAAACCCAGGGGGGCGCTTTGGGGCTGGAGTGGCCTGTCAGAGAGGTCCCACCACACATGGAGCAGCCTCTGGGTACGGGCCAGCCTGGGGAAGGTGCAAGAGTGCTGTGGTGCGGTGGATCTTTCCTAGTGAGGGCATTTTAGAGAGAACACAAGGCAATTCAGGGAGATGCCCCATTCTTAAAGTGTTCCCAGCAGTGCCTCCCTCAGCCTTCCCCCTCCCCAAGCCCCCTGCCCCCCGCCGCCGCGTTCTCAGTGCAGTTCGGAGGTTGGATGAGTCTGGTGGGAGGTTGGCAGAAGGGAGAGGCCTTTAATAATCCCCCAACCCCAATGCCAAGAGAATTCTGACTCAAAGGGACCCTATAGTAAGGAGCTCTGGTGGCACATTGGTTAAGCGCTGGAATGCCAACCAAAAGGTTAGTGGTTCGAACCCACCAGCCACTTCGAGGGAGAAAGACAGGGTGGCCAGCTTTCAAAGAGCACGGCTTTGGAGACCTTACAGGCCAGTTGTGGTCTGTCCTCTAGGGGGACTAGGAGGGAGAAGCCATGTGACGGCAGTCAGTGTGTGTGTGTTTTTTTTTTTTTTTTTTTTTTAAGTTTAAGTGTTCCTATAGTTCAGCAGTTCTCAACCTGTGGGTCGAGACCTGTTTGGGGGTCAAGCAACCCTTTCACAGGGGCCACCTACTACAGCCTGCATATCAGCTATTTACATGACAATGCACAACAGTAGCAAACTTATATAGTTGTGAAGGAAAGAATTTTCTGGATGAGGGTCCCCACAACATAAGGAACTGTATTAAAAGGCCTTAGCATAGGAAATGTTGAGAACCATTGCTCTAGTTACAATCTATGGACGCTATAACCATCATCGCCGTCACCAGTGACACCTGTTGAAAGTGGCATGGGCTGCCAAAAGAATAAACACGCCTGTCTCAGATGACATACAGCTCCTTTAGAGGTGGATGCTTCTGCTCATGTACTTCAGACGTGTAGTCACAAGAGACCAGTTCATGGGTGGTGAAGTCGAAGGGAATGACCAAGAGGAAGGTTCTGGACAAGGTGGACGGATACGGTGGGCTGCTTGTTCCATAGCAATTGTGAGGCCCTTTCTCGTTCCATTCTGCACGGTCACTGTGAGTTGGGAGGGGCTTGGCAGCACCTAGCATGGACATCCGTGGGGGTGTTGGAGATCTGGATTGGGGTTTGCAAAGCTGTTGGTCCCGATGGGAATGAAGGTCTTTCTTCCTGAAGCGGTTGTGGGTGAGTTCAAACTGCCCACATGTTCATGAGTAGACACTGAGCCACGCTGCCGCTGGGCTCCTTCCAAAGGACATTAGGAGACTAGATCCCTGGCTTTCCAGGTCCTTGCCCTTGTGTGTGGATAATAAGCCCGCCTTTCAGAACAGGAATGACTCAGGTAGAGACCATGCTGGGCTTGGGACAGGGGAGGAGATGGGGGAGGAGGAGGAGGAGAAGGAAGAGGAGCAAGGGAGAGGGAGGAGGAGGGGGACCAGAGAAGTGGGAATGGAAAGGAGTTTCATGCAACAAGCAATTACATATCTCATGCTTTCCAAAGTCCTGCCTCTCCCTACTATCCAGCCCCCAGCCCTCTTGTTGTAGGAAAATGGTCATTTTAGGAAGTAAATGCTTCCTTTGTCTTTCCTGAGCTTCTCCCTCCTGAACGAGGAGAGCAAATTAGAAATTCCTCCTGCATTAGAAAAATGAGAGATAGAAGTGGGTCGAAGCAAGCCATTAAGGAGGACTCGGAGAATAGCTTCTTTTAAAAATTTCTTTTCATGCCATCATCACAAAAACAAAATCCAAATTGATGAAGAAATAGAAGAAGGGGTTGGTTCTAAAGGGCAAACACTAGGCCTGAGCAAAGTAATCAAGTGAGTGCAGGAAATTGCATGCAGCTCAGCTACCCCAAGACTAGGTAGGTTTCTTAGCATTTAGGTCCCGGGGTACGTGAACTGTCTTGGTTTGCCCATAGGGTTGTCTAAGAAGTGGGGAGAGAGCCTTGGGGCTGTTAAATTTCAGGAGGCTGCGATCTACAGAGAAATGGCAGGCTGAGATGTTCAGGCGTGTTAGAACCCAAGAGCCAACAATAAGAGGGCTGTTGAAGCCCAGTGCCCCCCAGCAATGCACTGGCTGCCCTTGGATGGGACTGGCGAGGTCACAGATGTAGATAGAGGTGTTCAGTGGAGCAGGCATGCAGGTTTCTAGGTGGGCACTGGGGAGTAGTCCTTACTGGGATGAGAGAATGAACCCCAGAAGACTGGGTTCCAGACCAAGGCAGTTGTCTGCACATTTTTCCTCTGCAGGGCCAGAATCAGAGAGTCCAAATTGTCGGTGCTGTGGACCTTTGGCGCCCATGGCAGCTTTGTCACCCTGTTTTGTGATGAACAGGTAGGCAGATAACAGTAATTACATGAGCGAGTTGTATTCCAATTAAACTTTATTTACAAAAATAGATGGTGGGCCAGATATGACCCACAGACAATGGCTTGTTGACCCCCTCAGATGCAGTTCCTTAGGAGCTGGGTACAGTGCAGGCTACGTACGGCCTGGCATGCTATTTGAAGAAGATGTGGGATGTGGAGGCCTGGGTATGACAGGAAATTTTGACCAACGAACTCAAACACATTGCCTTGGGTCTTTCTCTCTTTCTGTTCTCTTCTCCATGTCATTTCCCCCCTCTTCTCTTTAATAAGTCATTGGGAGAGGCTGTGTATTTGTGTTGCTTATTGGTGGGGTAATAATTAATTTACCATTAGGGGAATGTTAGGGGGTGGGAAGATGCTTTTCTGGTCCTGTCTCCTGTAAACACATCTCCCATTCTTCTTCTCTTGGGTCTCTATCATCCTTAGTTACGTTTCCTTCTCTCTGTTATTGACTTGGGGCCAGTGATTCTCAGCCCTGAACGCATATGGGAACCTCCCAGGGATGGCTCGCCCTCTCGATGCCCAGCCAAAATCTGGAACAATTAAACCAGATCCCAGGGAGAGACCCAGCTATCATTATATTTTAAAGCTCTCCCTGGGCACTTGCAGCAAGCCGCCAGGGTGTAGAACCTCTGCTCTTACTTTCAAGAAAATCAAAACCAAAGACCTCTTTCATGTTTGCTTTAGATGCAGAAGCAAAAAAGAGGGGCGTTCACCTCCATGAGGTCCTCGGGTAATGACAGCGAACACAAGACTCTTCAGATTTTAAGGGAAGTGTGCAGACAGACGTATTTCCTAGTGACTGAAAAGTAGAAGTCTGTTTGTTGTGGCTTGGTAAAGCCAATAAAAGAAATATCAGGAAGCTATTGTGATCTGGCTGATGTCTCTACATCTAGCCAGAAGTGCTTTTTCCATCAGCAAGTGCAGGAACAGTCTTTGAGCGCAGGGAAAGCTTCCAGGTCTTGGTGATTAAGTTATTCCTCACAGAAGCCAATCTCACAGGGTAAATGACAAGGGCAGCTGTTCCACAGTGTCTACGGGGAATGGCCTTCTACCTAACATCATCATGGGTGCATAGATATTTGATGATATTTCACAAAGAGATCTTAATTGACCAAGGCTGTGGTGATTCCTGTTTAATGTAGGGCGACAGGTCAATTCCAGGAGCTTTTATCAAGAGGATGTCAACATGAATTTGAAAACAGTTTCCAGTTTGTGGAAAGATGGAACATAAAGATAATAAATTCCCACCCCCTATACGCTTTTTTGCATCCACTCATATTAATCAGAAAATACACATAATTTCTTGCAGGGATTTCTCCAGATACACCTCTCTTCACCCCTGCTGACCAGCATTTTGATGGCAAACTTTGTTCTTTTCATCTTAAAAATGGAAGCTATTAACCCAGGACAACGCAAGTGTTTAATAAGCTGAACTTCAAAGACAGAGTTCTGTCTTTTTGCCTGTGTGCTACAACTCGTTAACCAGCTTGACTGTTAACCAGAAGGTTACAAGGTTTGCGTCTAATGAGGTGTGCCTCCAAAGAAAGACCTGGTGATCTGCTTCTGAAAAGCCAGCCCTGGAGCACGTTCTGCCTGACACATGGCATCCCCACAAGTCACAGTTGACTCCAGGGCAACTGGTTAGTTCCATCTTTCGTAAGGTGTTCTAGGTGGTTCCATCTTTCATAAGGTGTTCTAGATGGTCCCTCAGGGCTTTCCTTTCATGGCCAATGCTATTTAGTTCAACGAGCCATTTACTCCCCGGAGTGTCACTCTACTCGCCTGTAAAATGAATGGACTGTGCAGGAGTGCTCACTGCCAACGGTTGATACCAACATACGGTGACGCTATAGGACAGGGTGGAACTGCCCCGTGAGTTTCCGAGAGTGTAACTCTTGGTGGCACGAGAAAGGCCTACCTTTTCTCCCGTGGAGTTGTGGGTGGCTTTGAACTGCTGACCTTGAGGTTAGCAGCCCCGTGCGGAACCACTGTGCTACCAGGGCCCCTCACAGGAGTATGTACACTTTTTTTTTTTTTTTGCTTCTTCACCTGGGCTAGTAAAGTTATTGTGGGGATTGGCTTTCATTAGCTTTGGAATCACCCGCCATCTAGATTTGCCTAAGTAGGAGTGAATGCCAGACCCACTGCTTCAAACCTGGGAAAAGATGTGATGAACCCAAAGGAGCTGTCTGTACCGTGATTGGATGATCTTGGCTGTCATGGGCTCATGCTTTTGACCTCTTTGGAGAAAATAGTACTTAGGATTGGAGATGTCTCTCGCTCTTTTTTTTAATCCGGGAAGAACCTTGTGAGGGGTTGGCTGGTGTTTGTGTTGGTTCTTCTTTTAAAGCAAGGCAACCTTGTGTGTTTTTCATTGCTGCTGCTGGTAGGTGCGGTCAAGTCAACCTGAGCTCATCATCTCATTTCCACCGAGTCAGTGCTGACTCACAGCGGTCCTAGAGGATGGGGTCGAAGTGCCCCTGCAGGTTTCTGAGAATGCAACTCTCTACGGGAGTGGAAAGGCTCATCATTTCTTCTGTGGAGCAGCTGCTGGTTTTGAACTGCTGACCTGTGGTTCTCAGTCCCACAAGTAACTCACTCTACCATCCCATGATCATCATGGTGACTGATTTAGAACCACAGGGAAGCAGTGCCCAATCCTGTGCCATCCTCACCACCATTCATATGTTTGACTTCTCAGGATAGTCACAGGAAGGGTGGCTCCAGTCATTTCAGGAAGGGTGCCATTCTTTCTTGCAGATACTCTACTTTACCGAGCCTGATGTCTCTCTCCCATGGGTCCCTCATGAGGACACATCCCGAGTGAGCAAGACAGCTAAGGCTGACCAGCTTTGTCTTCAAGGAGCATCCTGGCTGTACTTCTTCCAAGACTAATGTGTTGTTGTTCTGCCAGCTCATGCTCAGTACCCTTTGCCAGCACCATACTCCAGAAGCATCCTTCTTCAGCCTTTTCTTGTCCTTGATGTCTAAGAAACCTTAAATTGTTGACTCTGCCACCAAAGGTGCGAATTGACCTTCTCCCTTGTACTAATCAGATCTGTCGTTTCATCTGTTGAGTGCTGCCCATCTGTTAGTGGCTGTCCAGCTCCTAGTGCAGTGGTCTCAAGCTGTGGGTCCTCACCCCTTTGGGGGTTGAATGACCCTTTCACAGGCGTCACCCCATTCACGACAGTAGCAAAATGACAGTCATGAAGTAGTAATGAAAATAATTTTATGGTTGGGAGTCACCACCATGTGAGGAGCTGCATAAAAGGGTTGCGGTATGAGGAAGGTTGGGAACCACTGTCCTTTTGGCTCCAGTGGTGGGAGGTGAGGAGTTAGCTGCTGGGGTTTGTAGAGATATACTTGGTTGGACCAATAGTTTTCTCAGTGTGACCTCGGAGTTTCAGGGGATGCCTGCCTGTGTTAGTCTGGGCAGCCTGGAGAAACAAATCCATTGGAATGCATATGTATATAAGTAAGGTGACAAGATGTCCCGCTTTTTAACAATTTAACAATGTCCTGCGGTGTTTTAAAATGAAAATAAATATACTACAATACTATTTTTGTGTTCGATGAAAATTTTTGTTGCTCCATATAGACCAAATTTTTAATCAAGAACCCTCTCTCCGCCCATCCCCCACCCCCACCCGGTCAATGGTGCCTCGCTTAAAATCTGATCACTTTAGTAAGAGAATTCTATATAAAGGTCAAGTGTACCTTAAGAAAGCATCCTAACCCAATGTTGTCCCAGCCCATAAGTCCAATATTAGCCTATGTGTTCGACACGGATCTACAAAGTCCTTCTCAATCTCACAAAACATATGCAACAACACCAACTGTAGGAGAAAAGCTGAATCAGTGAACATGTCAGCGACTCAGTGCTGGCAGGGGTCTCCACGCAGCTGCTTCACCATCCAGGCCTGCATCAGTGTGGATCCACATGGCTTCTCCTCAGGGATGTCTCCCAGGAAGCGAGTCTTCCAGTGGAAGCAGGGAACTGGCTAAGGCAGCTGCCCCCCGGTCCCACCATCAGAGAGCAAGAGACCCGAGAACCAGAAAGCCGAGGCTCACCGAGCCATTTCTCTCTCTGCCCTTCCATTAATTCCACATGTGTTTATTGGCTAGGTTGGCCCAATAAACCTTAACTGTCTCACTGTTCTAAATGGTCTTACCCCCACTGGCTCTCTGTATCACTAAATCCTGTTATTGCCCTCAGAGCTGTCCCCTCATCAGCCTAGCCCCCTAGAACAGAAGTCATCTCTCATGGTATCCGGGCACCACCTGCCTCTGTATTTCTCATCCTTAGTCTCTACAATTATAAATTGGAATTGATACCATGATCTTGAATTTGAGTTTTGAGTCTCTACAAGTCTGACGCTGCTGCCAAGGGCCTTTCTATAAATACTTCTACCACTCCTTTCCTGCTTTAAATCTGCCCCTGTTTCCTTTTTTAAGATTAAAAATGTGTCTACAGTGATTTGAATGGAGATTTGCAGAGGAGATTGATTCTCTACTCACACTTCCACTCACATTGTGATTTGAGACACTGATTGCAGTCCCCACCATGTATCCTTGCCCTTCCTATGTCCTCCCTGCACTTCCCATTTCTAGTCGTCCTTCCCCCCTGTCTTTTCCTGTGTTCCAAGTGTGTTCCTGGGTGAATGCTGCCCTGGTGATGTTGTCTGACTGAGGCTTCCAAGGAGGGATATGCCTCCCCGGTGTGACTTCCTATGTCTGGTTATTGTGTGCCCAAGAACTGAGTTCAGTTCAAGATGGGGAGGCTGTGTTAGTCCAGGTAAACAAGAGAAACAAGCCCAGAGACACTCATATATATGTACGAGAGAACTTTCCATCGAAGAGTATCATTATATATTCAGAAAACATCCCAGCCCAGCCTAGGTCATGTCCATAAGTCTGATATTAACTCCTATGTCCACTACGGCTCTATACATTACTCTTTAGACTCATAGAAGGTCTTGTGGATCCAGTGGCAGGGGAAGCATCTCAATACTGGCGCAGGTCTCTATGTGTCTCCGCTTCCAGGGCTCGGGCTTCCTCAGTGGGGGTTCATGCAGCTTGTCATCAGGAGTGTCAAGCAGCGAGAATGTGTCCCGCCTCCAAGGGGGAAACAGGAGTTCCCAGAATCCTCAGGAGAAGGCCACACCCACACAGAGGCCTTGGTGACTATGACCTGATTGACAGGCTAGACTCCACACGTTCGCAAGTTGACAGGGATTTATATAACTGCCATAAAGAGGGACTAAGGGCCACAATTTAGGGACTTCCCCTGTGTTTCCTTTGGGCCTGGGCTGTAAACATCAGCTTTTTAGTTGGTATTTCCTGTGTGGCCTATCGCACAGACCACCCCCTGGATCCCTATCACAGTCCCGTGCATCTGTCCAACATAGAACATGCTCCTTTCCACAACGATGAAGAATGCCATTGGGGGATTTTCCGCCTGCCTCTAAGGACTTTGGTGCACCAGCAAGAATCATTTCAGAAAGATTAAACAAAACAATAAAACTTTGCCACTGAATTGCTTCCAAGTTGTAGTGATTCTACAGGACACAAGAGAGTGCGCCATAGGGCTTCAAGGCTGGAGCTTTTACAGAAGCAGCCTGCCACTCCGGATACCTCGTGGGTTCACACACCACCCACCTGTGGGTTAGCAGCTCAGTGCTCAACCACTGCGCCACCAAGACTCCTTCAGAACAATTTTCATCATTAAAAGCAGTCCTGGTGGCACAATCCTTCCATGTTTAGCTGCTCACCCAAAGGTCAGTGGTTTCAACTCACTAATGGTTCCATAGGAGACAAGACCAGCCATCTGTTCCCCTAAGGATACAGCCTACTCTGTTATATGGACTCCATATACGGCTGCATGGACTTCACAGCCCACAAGGCCTACCACCATCGCTAGTCTTTGCTTGACACAGATGGTTAAGTTCTTGGCTCTTCACCATAAGGTTGATGGTTCAAATCTACCCAGAGGCACCTTGGAAGAAAGAGGCCTGGGGAATTGATTTTTGAAAGATGACAACCTTTGAAAACGCTGTGAAGTGCCGTTCTGTTCTGAGACACATGGGGTTACCGTGCCATGGAACCGGTAACAACTGGTTGTTTTGACACTTTGACAACAGTGACTTGAATGATCCAGAGGTGCACCTTCGGGGGCAGGGCATTTATATCGGTGGGGGAGGGAGTAACACGTCTGAAAAAGAGGGTGCCACACCCCTTGCCCAAGTCTGAGAATGCCATCAGGCTACGGATCTGCTCCTGGGCAAACTGTTGACTAGGCATATGCCCCACTGTGTGTTTCCTCTCAGCAGCAACAGCCATGGCATTATTTTCAAAGTTAACACTAACGCAGCACTGCCCCCTGTTGGTCTCTCCTCTCCTCCAGTCCCACTCCCAACTCCCTCACAGTGACCCTCCAAGACAGGACAGAACTGTGCACTTCGAGACTGTAAATCTGTTGGGAGGAGAAAATTCTGTCTTCCTCAGAGGGACTGGTGGTTTTGAACCATAGACCTTCAGGATCACAGCCCGATGTGTCACCATGAAACCACCAGGTTACTGATAGTTATCAGGGAAGTGGACCTTCAGTTAGCAGCCTTACACATTCATCATTCGCATCACTTGGTGACCCTGTTTTTTGGTCATTGCATTGCTGCCCCTTTTCTACCACCACCTATCCACCTGGCTTTCATGTCCATGACTAAAGACTCCAGTATCTCATATTTTAACAGAAGAAAAGAGAACAGTAAACAAACAGCTGCCCAGAATCTCCAAGGGAGGAGGACAAGGAAACTCAGGTGGTTATACCTGCTGCCTCTCTCAGTCCAGGGCTCCTCCATGTCCTCTTCTGTCTTCCTGGCGTGTCTGATGCCTCCCTTCTCTTGCGTGGCTCCCACCTCTCTCTACCGTTCATGTACTTTGATCCAAGGTCACCGGGACTTCTTTCTTCTCACAGACACTGACCTCTTGCCTTGCCTTTAGAAACAAGCCTCTTGTTGCAGGCCTGTCAAAAGATTGCGTTCTGTGCTTCTCACCTCCTTTTGCCGGTGTGCAGAGCTGAGTGCGCAGGGCGTGGGTCAGCCCCCGAGCCAGGGAGAAATGAGCCCTCACAGCTGCCTGGACTTGCCAACCCCAAGGAGTTGGGCGCTGGAGGGTTTTGTGGTACCTCCAAAGCATACTTTACAAAATTCAGGTTTACTGAATGTTTTTTTTTAAGCTTCCAGGTAAGGTCTGCACTTTAATGATGGGCAAGGATTTTCCCGAGGGAGCCTGTCCATGGCCTGGAGCTATGCTACTCCTGACCAGAATCTCCCCTTGTTAAAAAGACTAGCCTATATGCAGGGGAGCTAAGGGTAGTCATTATCTTGCCTTTGGGAATCTGGAAACTAAATCTTTATAATCCCTTGCAAAGGGAAAAGCTGAAAGCAAAAGGAGTTCGGCTCAGCTATACCAGATGCAGGAGTCCTTTGGTCAAATATTTAAAGCTCCTTCCTCCCATTCTCATACTTAGCTGTTTTCATTGTGATACATATATAGTGTGCTAGTACTGGTAGACTAGAGAAATAAATTCATAAACAAACATATGTATATAAGGGAGAGGTTTATATAGAAGAGCAATTGAACATAGAGAAATCGACCTAAGAGTACATGACTGCCACATATAGGTAAGGGGCCTTGTAGTGCAGTGGGGTGGACACTGGGCTGCCAACTGCAAGACTGGCTGTTCAAATCCACTGGCTGCTCCAAGAAAGAAAGAGGAGGCTGTCTGTGTCCGTAAAAAATTAACACCTTCTGGAACATTAGATGTTTCTATGAGTCAGAATCGATTTGAGGGGAATGGGTTGGGCTTGGTTGCCGGATGGAGCACAGGTGGTTCAGTAAAGTGCTTGGCTGCTTACATGACAGCTAGGGCTTCTAGCCTACCGGCTGCTCCACAGATGTGCTGATTTCTCTAGGAAGGTAGCCAGCCTGCTCCTGGTAAGCCCGATGGCGGCAGCAGTTCTCAATTTGGGGGTCGAGACCCCTTGGGAGTCAAATGATGCTTTCACAGGGGTTACCTGATCCATAACAGTAGCAAAATGACTATGATGAAGTAGCAATGAAAATAATTTTATGGTTGGTGGGTCACCACCGGGGGAACTGTGTGAAAGGGTCGTGGCATGAGGGAGGTTGAGAGCTGCTGCCCTCTGGGGAAGTTCTGTTCTGCCCTAGATGATGGTTGCTGGAAGTTGGGATTGACTCAATGGTCGGTGGGGGGGAGTTGGTTTGGGCTTATAGAGGTAAGAGGGGGCTGCAGAAAGTTTATGGAAAATGGACTTCAGAAGATAATGGAATTTTTTATTCTCCCCTTTGACCCATTTAAAAATAGTTTGTTTGTTTTTTAAAAGTGATGGGAAGATGCCTGTGGCTGAAGCCTCTGGTGAGTCCCTGCTGACCGTAGACCCGGGGTGTGAAGAGCCCGGCTGTAATGCAGAGGGCCATGTAGAGTGTGGGTCATTGCAGATGCACTTGATGTTGAAATCTCACAGCTTATCATTTGCTCCCCTTTGGCTGATTTTAAATTTCTTCTAGATTTCAATATTTCCTACTTTTATATTATTATGAAATTTTATCAGGGGCTCTTACAACTCTTATACAATCCATCCATCAATCCATTCATCCATTGTATGCAAGGCACATTTGTACCTTTGAAGTCATCATCATTCTCAAAATATTTTCTTTCCACCGAAGTCTCTGGTATTGGCTCCTCCTTTTTTCACCCCCTCCCTGCTCCCCATTCCCTCATGGACCCTTGATAATTTATAAAGTATTATAATTTTGTCTTGTTGAACATTGTCTGATGTCTCCCTTTGCCCACTTCCTGATTGTCCATACCCCGGGGAGGGGATTATATGTAGATCCTTGTAATCGGTTCCCCCTCTCTACTCCACCCTCTCTCCATCCTCCCTGATCGCCACTCTCCTCACTGTTCCTGAAGGGATCATCTTTCCTGCATAGCCCATGTTCCCAGGTCCTACTTTCTTTTTTGATTGAAGTTTTTTGCTGTTTTGCTTTGTTACTGTTATTGGTTTTGTGGAGGGCATGTTTTTCTGTATATCAAATCAGGCTGGGTAAGTCTATACAGACAGTTACTGAATTAATGATTCTTGGCTCATTGGAAGGGGAGTTTGGGGGTGGGAGTGGAGAGCTGTAACAATTAGTACAAGAAAGAACATGTTTGACACTTGATTGTACTAATAATCGTACGACTCTTCTTGATCTGATTGGACAATTGAATTGTATGACATGTGGATATGTGCCAATAAAACTTGTTTTAAAAAAGAAAAAAGGTAACGGAATAACCTCACAGATGTAACAAAACAAGGGCTGTTTAACCATTTTTTACATGTCTTTTGCAGTGACATTAATTCCAGTCATGTTGTTGTTCAACCATCACCCCTTCCATGTCCAAATTCTTTCTCTTTTTGCATATTTAGCAAACACATCCTAGAGAGGACATTAGACTCTGGGGATCGAGCAGTGAAACAAACAGGTCTCCTTGCCTCTGGAAGCTTCCAGCTACACAAGGAAGTCCTGTGACCAAGTCAAGAAACCAGATTGCTAAGCAAACAGGGACTGTGAAGGCTCAAAGGCAGGGGAGGGGATGAGGAAGATGAGGTGAGTGAATCCTCATCATAGAAGGGATCGTGCTGAGGTTGAATCTTGAAAGTTGTGTGCGTGTCCTTCAGGCACACAAGCAGAGGCCCCTCGGGCAATGCAGGGGTCTGTGCAGGGGCCTGGAGGGGATGACGACTTGGGGCAGGTGAGGTATGTTGAGAGCACTGAGAGTTGAGGCTGCAGAAGAAAGTGACCAAGGAGAAGCACATGTGCCAGATTCAGAAGTTAGGGCTTGAAGGTGCAGCGTAGCATACCTGGGCATCGATGACAACAGAGGAGAACAGGGACAGAAGAAGTGCAGTCTTGAGGTGGGGATGAGGGTAGTGTAGTGGAAGAGATGGGGTCCTCACTTAATTTTGTGTCAATTTGAGGATTAAGGGTGTAGGATCAGAGTCTAGCCTGTCAATGGGGAGATAGTCAATGAGAGCTCTGTGTGGGGATGGACTTCTCCTGAGAATTCTGGGAAATACTATACTTCCTTCTTGAAGACAGGAGACACTATCTCTCTCAGTTCACTTCCTTGGACACTTTCTACGGATAACCCTTGGTGTTTGAGAGGTTTGCCTGACAAGACTGTGAGACGTCCCTGAGAAGAAGCCACATTGATCTACCCTGATGTAGCCAGATACTTGGACCTAGAGAAGCCACATGGAGACTCTTGCCAATGTTGTGATGTTTACAACACCACTGGATTCAAAGACTTTCTAACCACTCACTTGTGACCGTCCTGCACTTGGCATCACTGCGTCTGTTTTGTGAGTCTAAAGAGGACTATATAGATTGCTATGGGACATGTGGGCTAATATTGGATTTAGGACCTAGGACTGGACTGGGTTAGGATGTTTTCTTAATGTAAATTGTCCTTTATATAAAACTCTCATATACATATGTGTGTTTATGAGTTGGTTTTCTAGTCTACCTGCACTAACACAGGTGTCAATAAGAAGACCAATGTAAAATCCCAGTGAGGAATAGGCACATACTCTCCCAAGTTCCTTTCAGTACACTTCACAGTAGCAAGAAGATGGATCAGACATTCCTACCAGAGAGCTAAGCAACACTGCTGGGAAAATCAAGTCAAGAGTGGGGAAGGGGAGCATGCGTACATGTCTCAGAGAAAACAAGTGCATCTCTCTTGGTAGAAAAATGGGGAAGAACAAGATCCCAGTGGGGAAAATGATTAACAATATTTACATGAATTCCAAGGGGAGATATGCCTGGTGCTCCTAAGAGGGCACATTTGACCTCGTTTCTATACAGTCCCTGGAGACCTACAGTATGTGTTATGAAACCCTGGGATGTTGGGCCCTGTGTTTTCAAGGCACAAAGCATACTCCAAAGGCCATACTAGAGGGACTTGATGGGGAATCCCCACTAGGTGAACTGGGCTGTACTGGGCTGAAACGTACTGTGATAGGCAGGTCTTTGAACACATGTGAGATTAATTGAAGGGCGGCGATATAAATGGCTTGGCAGGTCTGGCCTTTCTCGTTCTGCTCTTGGATCTTCAGGCCCGTGTGCAGCCGGCTGCCTTGCTTGTCCTGTGCCTCCATTCGCAAGCTACACTCCCCGTGGAACACCTGCTCCGTGGACTGTGTCCCTGTAAGTTGAGGTTCCTTCAAGCCCTGCTTCACCCCACGACTGGAATCGACATCTCTTGAGCTGGGGACGGTCAGACCCTGTCATCTGGCTGACTGTTGGTGACCTATCTTGGTGTTTGCTTCCTGTGGCCAGATAGCCTGAATTGCTCTACAGAGGATTACCCTCAAGACTTGAAGGACTGCTAGTGTATTAACTGTCTCAGGGAAGTGAGTTGCACCAAGCCATTCACACGCTTTATAGATTAACTGTTTAGTTCTTGTTAGATATCTATATAAAGATATATATAAAATTATTAGTGTCCTGGTTTTGTTTCTTTGGAGAACCCTGTCTTAACACAAGAACCTGTAGCCTGAGGGCTACATGGTGTGTGAAGAAGCAAAAGACAGCTTTTCCAAGAGTATAGAAGTGGTGATAGGGAGCTCAAATAGAAAACATTTGGAAATGAAGATGGCAACATGTGTACTAATATGCTTGATACAAATGCTGTATTGAATGTTATAAGAGCTGTAAGAGCCCCCAGTAAAATCATTTAAAACAAAAGAAATGGTGATAGGAAAATTGCCCTCTACTTACTACTTCACTGCCTTACTTGCTTTATGAAGAGGTTTATTATTTGGGTAGACTTGTGTCTGCCACTGTCATTGAATATTATTGTAAGTTTTGCCTAACCACCAACTCTCACTGTTTATATATATATAGTATTCAGTCACTTAAGGATTTAATCTGCCCAAGTCTATAAATCACATACTGTGATTTGTGACCAGCCTGCCTTTGTTTAATCTCCTTTTCTCAGTTGTGTTTTGAATGCGTTGCCGTGGGCTCAATCCATGACACTGTGGACAGAATGAGCTTATGATCCAGGGAGATGACTAATAATGTTCTCCTGTAGCATAAAATAACAAAGATACTTCTAATCAAACCAGCTCTACTTGAGTCAATGCTGACTCTGAGTGGCCACTCTGTGTGTTTTTGTGACTGTAACTGTTTACTGGAGCCGAAAACCAAGTATTTCTCTTGAGGAACTGCTGGTGAATTCAAACTGCCAACTATGTAGATGGTAGCCCAATATGTAACCAGTATGTCACCCGTGTTACAGGTGAACCAGAGGTCTGATATTTATATATGTCTCAGGCATATAGATAACCCGAGATTTTTATAAAACACAGATATCGGAATGGATTTGGGCCACACTCAATCCTAACCACAACCTAAGAACAATTAGCTTTTGCAACATGGCCCTGCTTGATACTTGCCCTCATGAGGCGAACATGGAAGATATGAGTGCTACAGCCAAGTGTGGTGAAGAAATTAGATGGTGCCCCACTATCAGAAACCATAACATCTGAGATCTTACAGGTTTGTGTCAGCTCAACACAGCCACCTAAGTGAGATGTCAACTAAGCCCACATGAAAGAAGCATGCCAGTCTGTGTGAGCCAAGGAATGTAAATAATGTCATTCCAATCTAACGGAGGGAACAGTATCAGAATTTACATTGTGAAATCCTGGTTTGCAGGATCTACAAATAGAATCCATTGGCAGGATCTACACATAGAATATTTTACCCCCTCTGACCATAATCGAGGAATGAGAATAGCCTGATTATCAGAGTATTTTCGAGAGCATTATAATAGATTAAAATGCAACATATGATTTGAATGCTTAAAATGTAACATCTGACCTGACCACCTTTTTGACACATCTAAAAGTATTTACCACTTCAAAAAAAAAAGGGGGGGTGTGGCGTGGGGGGGAGGTATAAAGTAAATACATGTGGATGAAGCCTCCTGTGAATTCCCTCCGAATATGGACCAGGGATGCGCACAGCCCTGTTGTTATGCAGAGCACATTGGAACGTGGATTATGACATATGTGACTAGGGTCAAGTCCAGTCCCTTCTCATTTTGAAACATTTTAAGTTTGCTCTAGTTTTTAATGTCTCTCTGTTTTCTTTCTAACTGGGCTTTATCCCTGTTGCATTTTGTTATTGGGGGCAGTCTTTTTGACCCTTTGTAATATGTTTTGTGTGACTTTTGCGTATATGAAATCCAGGATGGATGAATATATAGAGACAATTACTGGATTAAGGCTTCCTTGAAGGTACCACCAGAGAGGTTGGGGGTGGGGTAGGGAGTGACCAACAAGGAAGACAAGAAGGGAGAAAATGTTCTAAAACCGATTGTGATAGCAATTGCACAACATTCCTTCAGATGATTGAACTATTGGATTGTGTGCTGTCTGGATTTTGTCCTAATAAAATGGTTTACAAAAAATAGCGGCGACAGCAACAACAACATCCCGGTAAAACCTCCATAGACGGAGACCCAGTCTTGCAGATGTGTCCTTGAGAAGATCCCCATGGGAGAGAGGCCAAACAGGGACTCCAAGGGCACTGTTGGATGGACGGCTTCGAGCAGAACTGCTCAGAGAAACAGGAGGAAAACGTGTCAGCTGCCCACCTTTGTGTCTGCTACCCTTCTTGACTTGGCATGGGTAGTTCAGTGACCAATGCTAGAAAGCCTTCCATGCAGGAGACCCTGGTTCATTTCCTGGTCCATCCACCTGTTTGTCAGGGGAGGCTTGCCTGTGGTTGTGATGTTGCAGGCCTCTCTGCAGACTTGCTGGCCCGAGCCAGATGAGGAAGAAAGGCCTGATGATCCCCTCCTGCAAAGCCACCCTAGGAAACCCTCGGAGGATCACAGCCATCTGATGCCCAGCCACTCTCAGGGAGGGCATCAATGTTGCAGTCCATTGTGCCTGAGGCAGATGGAATGCGGAGACTGACTTGTCGGCTGTGAAGACCCCCACAATAGCTTCTTGACGGGTGACGTGAGAACCGTCACCACCGGTCTTCTCTTCTTTGTGTGGCCACCTGGTAATAGTTGAGAACAGACCTGCTCCCACTTTGGATGGGACTGCTTTTGCCACCATCAGCAGACAGCTGGCGTGGTTACTCTCAATCTCTCCCTTTTCTGGGTGACCCGCTGCTCTCTGTTGTCTGGACTAGGCTGCCTGTGACATGGTTTCTAAACTACTTACCTGCTCTGCAGGCCAGGCCAGACCCACGGGGTACAAGCGAGGAGACAGAGAGAATGCCCTCACCCCTGCCTCCTGGCGTGGAGATTGGTTTCTCCCAATTCTTGCAGCAAACTCAGTGTGAGTTGTCAGGCGGGGGAGACAGCATGGGGACGGCTGAATAGCGTGGCTTTGTCTGCCTGTGTGTTTTCCTGACTGTTTGTGGTGCCTGACAGGGCCGGTTTTGTTCTGGGGAGAGCTGGGCTGACAAAGCAGCCTGCTGAGAGGGAGCGGGGTTCCCATTTCCTCCGGGGCTATCTCCAAGCCCCCCCAGAGAGCGGCAAGTTACCACCCGGAAGGCAGCCCTGACCCAGCAGAGGAGGTCCTTGGAGGCCTGAGTCCTTGTAGCGAAACTCAGCAGTTTTCTCAGTCTGCTTGCTAATGTACTTTGTGTGATTGGGCTTCTTGGGGATTTTTTTTACCTTTTTATGAAGGTTTGCAGCAACCCTGCATTCAGCAATTCTGTCTGCTCCGTGTTTTCCAACAGCACCTGCTCACTTCGAGGCTCTGGGTCACCTGTGGGTCATTCTCACACCATTTCAGAATTTTCACAATGTTATTGTATGTGTCAAAGAACCCTGGTGGGGCAGTGATGGGGCTGCTAACCCCAGGATCAGCAGTTCGAAATCCCCAGCCTCACTGTGGGAAAAAGATAGCATGACACCTGTGTCAACATTAATAAGCACGGGGACACCCTTCCCTGTAACAGCCACTGTACTGAGGCGGTCTTACAGGTAATCTCATCTGTGTGTGGAAGTGGGACATCGAATTAGGAAGATGGAAGAAGACATGATGCATTTACATGTGGGTGCTAGCAAAGACGATCGAAAGTACCAGGGACTACCGAAAGAACAAATCCATCTGCCTAGGAAGAAGCACAGCTAGCATCCCCCCCAAGATGGCAAGACTTTGTCTCACGTGTTCGCAGGAGAGACCAGCCCCCAAGAAAAGCACATCCCACTTGGTAGAGGGCCAGGGACAAAGAGGAACACCATGATGATGTGGATGGCCACTGTGACAGCAACAATAGGTTCCAACCCTAACAGGACATGTGAGGATGGGCCAGGGCAGGGTAGTGTGTCTTTCTCTTGTCCCTATCGTTGGAACCAATGTGATGGCACTTCACAGTAGCAGAAGTGATCTCCAGCCATCTCTGCAAGGTATGCACTTAAGGTCTAGTGACTGCTAATGACAAGATCAGTGGACCATCTGCCCTGTCGGAGAAAGATGAGGCTTTCTGCACCTGCAAAGGGTGCATTTTTTTTTTCTTCAAAGGGAGCGTTTCTACTCTGCATATATTTTGAGAGATTTAAGTCAGAAGATAGGAAGAATCCCAGGGACAAGATTCCCCTTCCACCATCAGTCATGCATTTCAAAGAAAGGCAGTAGCAGCTGTGTGTGTGATCCCGCCCTGTCTTTCCAACACCCTGTTGGCAATCAGATGGCTTTCTTTTGAGACAATGTGGTGTCAGAGAGGACTAGTGGTGGCAGGATGCTGTTTGGCAAGGAAGATGAATTTCGGCTCACAGCGCATGTTTGGAGTAAACCACACACATTGGAGTTTGCAGTACACACATGGATGCTGAATCCACGTCCCCCCCTTCTCCCCCAGCATCCAGAGTCTCTCCTGCTTGATCTTGTTTTCCTGGGTGCCTGGCACCATTCTTCACTGACAAGCTTTGGGACACCAACAAGAAGCAACACTGCACAGAGACATCACTCTTGGGTAGCGGGGGAAGTTAGCGTCTCCTCTCTGAAGAATGTCTGCTGGCCAGCTGATTGGTTGGCCAGTCTCTATGTCTTCCGGAATATGCAGCCCACCCATAAAGTAGCTGAAGAACACAGGGTGCTACCTGGTGCTGACAGATTCTCCTAAACCAACTAATTCCATCCCCACCCTCCCACCCCCTTTACCCTGGGTCCTGGTAAAATTGGTTTGGGAGCATCTACTCAAAGCTAGCAGCTTTAGAATTTTAGATTCCAGTCTTAGTTCTGCCCCAGGAGACTTTGCTGGCCTTGAGTAATGCTGGCCTTGAACTAGTTTCTTCTTCTGTATGGATATCATCACTCTGATGCCGTATGACTCCGGCCTGGTCCCATTTCCAGGTATCCCTTACAAGGCCCCTTTCACTGTCTCTGGTTCTCAGGGAACTTCCCACTTCCACGTCCCTGTGTCTGCTGCTTTCTTGCCTCTTTACCTTTAGAATACTCTTTTTTTAGACATTCTATCTGAAGAGTCATACTTTTCAGACTGGGATTAAATGGCACCTCCGGGGTACATTTTTCCCAGCCCATGTTTTAATTTAAGTGATCCCCTACTTACAACAGGCTTCTGTCCCAGCCTCTCTGTCAGAAGTCAGTCCTGATGGAAGACTATTTGTTCTACTCAGTAGTATTGCTCTTTATGATCAGTCATTGTCTTTGGGCATTGGGAACATCACGTAGAAATCCATAGACAGAGTTGATTACACATTGTTCTTGGTTGGTGCTATGCATTGATTCTGACCTATAGTGACCCCATGCACAACAGAATGAAACACTGCCCCGTTCTGTGCCATTCTCATTCTTGTTCTTCTCTTTAAGCCCTTGGTTGCGGCTACTGTGTCCATCCAGCTTGAGGGCCTTTCTCTTTTTCTCCGATCCTCTATGTTACTAACCTTGAAGTCCTTCTCCAGGGACTGGTTGGTCTCTTCTTACAACATGTCCAAAGTATGTAAGATGACGTCTTGCCAGCCTTGCCTCTGAGGACCTATCTGGCCATACTTCTTCCAGGACAGCTTTTGTTTTTGGCAGTCCATAGTGCTTTCAATATTCCTCAGTGAGGTCCAGGTTAGGCCATAGCATCTCGGATCCAGTCCCTCAGGTATTCCTGTGCTCTGCTTTTTCTTGCAACTTCTCCTCTCTAAGCCTCAGAGTCCTCTGTGCAATGAAGATCATAACAACTGGCAATAGGTTTGTGATGACAATTCAGTGAGTTGTTGAGTATGTAATGCTGAGAGTATAGGCCCATCCACCTTGTAAATGCTTAATAATATCTCACAGTGAATTTTGAAACTTGTTTTTGGGGAACTGGGGAGGGACTCCCTTTTAATCTTCCCTAGGAGATCAGATGCCCACTCAGGGGAGATGTAGGGGAATGGCAGGTCACTCGATTAGAAGCGGGGCTATCTCCCCAATGCTTGCCTAGGGCCACAGCAGAGGGTTTGGAAAGAAATCAGGTACTAATTAGACACCTATGGGAAGATCCAAACTGAGCATGCTCAGACATAATTCCCCTAGGCCCAGGAGAGAGGTCCACCTGGGCACATAGTTTAGGACTAGGCCCAGGCCCATGATATCACCTAGGTACGCTTAGACTTAGCCAACAAGATTTGCCAGTACCTTCAACCACGCCTCTCCATTCAGTGGGGCTAAATGCACAGGCCACAGGAAGACCAACCCTCTTTTACTCTGTTTTTGTTTAGCCGCACGCTGCCAGCGGAGTGGCTATGCCTGTGTGCCAACCATAACAGGGCCCATACTCTTGGCCCCTGGGCATTTCATGGTGCTGCAAGCTGGGTTGTGGGTTTCTGTTCCTGTGTCCTTTCCACATGTTTTTTGTCTCCATTTGTGTAACCCCCATGAGTCTACCACAAGGCCAGGCCTGCTTTCCAGAACTAGCATGTACCTTTTGAGACTGGTTTGTGTGTGTGTGTGTGTGTGTGTGTATGTGTGTGTGTGTGTGTGTGTGTGAGAGAGAGAGAGAGAGAGAGAGAGAGAGAGTTAGTTAGTTTGGTCAGGCCTCCCAAAGATGGCGAAATGTAGTGGTCACTAGTGGGATTCAGTTCCAAGTTCGACAGAACCAACATCGAATTTTTGGTTGAGTTTGGTGAACCAGGTGTTAAAATGGAATTTGTAATTAGGGTTCTCTCTAAGGTGGGTGGGAGCAGCCACCCCGTGTGGAAATCACACATTTACATTCCTTACTGTTTTTTCATATCCCTTCGAGCAACAGCATATCCTAAGCATCTGCACCACCTGTAGTAACGTTCATTCTAGGCATAGGTACAAAAAAATTAGATGGTATTTTGCTTGTAATATGTAATCCTTCATTTCATTAAGCTGGTCATACTTTTGGTGATGTATGAGCTTTGAATTCCCTTGCATTTGTTACTTCAATAAACAAACAACATAAAGAGGAAAGACACTAGCTTCAGCTTCGTGTTACTCCCTGAATTCCCATGAGACATTCTGAGTCAATTATGCCATTCCTGTAAGTGTTCAAAGAGCTAAAAACATTGCCAGAACAATTGCTATAGGTTCTGCAGCAGCAGAAAGTTTTTTGTTTTTTTTTTCCCAAACATGAGCATAATACAGTCAGAAAGAAAAGTCCTCTCACTGTTTCTAATCAATGGAACACAACGGCTATTGTCTGTCTAATGGAACTCTCAAGGAATGACATCCTATTCCTATAGTGAAAAGATGGTAGAGGATAAGTGACCCAGATGATCCTGCACTGGCAAAAGCAAAAATTATTGCAAGTGGAGATGCCAATCAAGAGGCGATATGGAAATATCTTGAATAACAGCTTCATTGTTGAATTTTTTCATTAAAATTTAAAACCATCTCTTATATTCTAGTTTTGTGTACCTTTTTGATTCTTATATAAGTATTAACTGTATGAAACAATAGAGTATCTTTCAGTACATAAATACCAAAAGATACTTTATTATGATATATGTTATAAATAATATACTTACAATGGTCATTAGGGCACAAAGCAGCTGTTAAAGGAATTGAATCCCACCACTGGTAGTAACTCCTTGGTAGCATGTGTTGAGTGGGTGAGTGGATGCATGAATGAATGGTGCACCCATCCTCTCAATGGCTGGGGGGGGTTGGAGCTTCAGTTTGCATGCCCCTCTCCCAGGCCCTTTCTGTTCTTGTCAGCGCTGCAGGTGTGCGCACAGAGATGGTCACCTCCAGCAGAAAGCCTCCCATAAGGTGGCGTGACTGTGTCCTAACTATCTAGTAAGGGATGCCCTGCCCTCTTGTCTCCTTGGCAAGCTTTCCTGCCCTCTCACTTCAGTTGGCATTGAAACTTCAGCATAAACAACACCAACCAGGTGCGGTAGTGCTTAGGCCCTGGACAGTGATCCACAGTCAGCAGTTCAAAACCACCAGTCTCTTGGAGGGGGAAAGACGAGGCTTCCTATTCCTGTAAAGATGTATAGTCTGGGAGACTCACAAGGGTACTTCCATCCTGTGTCCTATAGGCTCTCTATGAGGCAGCATCGACTGGATGGCGGTGAGCTTTGGGCCCTTTCCAGGTGAGTCCCATTCAGCCCCTCTAGAGCAGATTGGAACTGCCACCTGCTTCCCCCTAGAATTTCCACGGCTGTGATCTTTGCAGAAGCAGACCTCGGCAGGGGTAGCCTCACGGCCAGCATCCCTTAGTCCATTGCGTGGAATAGTTTGCAACTGAAAACAATGTTCCGGGAAATGGAATGAATTATAATAACAAGCACATAATGGAGAAAATGCTCCCGAGGAAATGTTTATGTCGTTAATGGCAGCGCTGAAAACCGTGCCCAGGGTATGGCCTAGATTTCATGGGGAAATAAGCAACTGTGCAAGTGTATCTAGGGCCCTGGTGGCATCAGGGTTCTCCGAGAGCAGCAGTTCAAAACCACCAGCTGTTTTGTGGTAGAAAGACCAGGCTTTTGACTCCCGTAGAGAGGTAGCCTTGGAAACCCCAAAGGGACATTTGACCCTGTCTTATAAAGTGTCTGGGAACCAAAATCGACTTGATAACAGTGGATTTGGAGAGAAAGGATATAGCCCTGTAGTGGGCTACATGTTGGCTTGCTAGCTACAAGGCCAGCAGTTCGAAACCACCAGCTGTTCTGTGGGAGAAAGATGAGGCTTTCTTTCATAAAGAGTTGCTGTCTCTGAAACCCACATGGGCATCTGTTGTACAGACTGGCTATGAGTTGGAATGGACTGCATGGGAATGAGTGAGTTTGGCTTCTTCTTTTCCAAAAACACATTTTACAGTAAGTAGACAACAATGATGGCCACAGGAAGGCACCAAAATATTGACCATGGTTCAGTTGGAGGTAGTTTGAATGATCTTTTTAGATTTCCTGGTTTTCTCCGTTGTGTAGCAAGTAATTTCTATCCCAGAAGCCACGAAGTCTCTAATATATATTTTTAAATGACTACTTATTAACATCAGTGATAAAATAGCTTCTCTTCAACCCCTGCTGGTAAAGAGAACTGGAAGTTAGGATGTCTAGATTGGAAATGTATTTTAGCAAGAGAAGGAGCTGCCTGTCCCTTAATTGCCTCGGAAGCCTGAAAAGTCCGTCTCCAGGAACAAGCGGAGGGAAGGACTCGAGTCGAGACAAATGGTTGCATTTTGACAAAGGCTGCACAGTCTTCTGAGCCAGGCGCTGGGAAGGAAAGTGTAATAAATGAGCTGGGAACAACACTCACATTTTCTGCATTCAGCCTTAAAAGAATTCGAGGATGACTTTTTCCACCCCCACCTCCACCCCCGTAAGCCTGTAACTCACATATCGTATAATTCAATAGTCCAATCATATTAAAAAGAGTTGTTTCATCATCACCACCATCAGTTTCAGAACACACTCTTCTCTCTTGTGCGCATGGTTATTAACTACAGAGGGCTAGTCTTAAATCCCCTCTTACTTTCAAGGCGCAGCGTGGGGAAGATGCCGCCGAGTGGGGATTCCGTGGGACCGGTTGAAGAAATGAAAGCGTTGCGTGCTCATTTCTAGCTTCCTCCTGGGTGGCACTGTGAGCCTTTGGGGCCTCCTTGGGTGAACTCACACTTTGACCCTCGCAGGTGGTGTTAATGCATTACCCTCTGGGCTGCTCACCGCTCAGTCAGCAGTTTGAAACCACTTGCAGCTCTGTGGGAGAAAGACCTGACTTTCACTCCCCGGAAGGAAACCCCCAAGGGCAGTTCTGTCTCATCCTGGAGGGTCGCCGTGAATCAGACTTGATGGCAGGGACTTTTTTGTTTGTTGCTTTTGCGAGAGGACGAGCAAGTGCAGATTAATTTCCCTAAATGAAGAACTGATCCAGGGGAGGAGTCAGCGATGACTTCAGATGTAAAAATAGTCTCAACCCTCCAGGGCTGTCCAGGACTCGCCTGCTAGGGTCTCTTTGATTCCTCCAGCCGGGACAGATGTTCCAGTGGTTTCCTTGGAGGCTGTCTCTCTGGATGGCATGTGCAGTCAGTCACAGGAGGGCTTTCGGAAGACAGCCGAATCCCCAGACCAAAATAGATGCATGAGTCACTAGGGCATATTCTGAATCCAAGGTTTAAAACCCAAGCTTGCAAATCATTCCAATGCCTCCGCTCGGAGTAAACTCCAACCTACCTTTGGTTCCAAAGCCACCAGGATGACAGTTGCTTCCAGATGGCCAGAGCCACGTTCGCCCGACTAGAGATGACTCCTTGTGGGCAGAGGTGACGTGGCACGGCCAGCGTGGCAGTCCCCCCTCGGCCCCCCCCCCCCCCCCCCCCCCCCCCCCCCATCCTCTCTGATGCTCCGTAGTGTCAGATCTTTATGTGGAACTGCTGGGTCGTTACAGAGCACCTGATGGATGTCAGAGTCCAGGAGCAGAGCAGAGTGTTACAAAGTGGTGAGTGAACTGGGGACCCTGTGCCTCATTTGCTAGAAGCCCTGGCTTTACCCAGAACCGTCCATAGCGCCTAATTCCTCTCTCAAAAGGGCCCCATTTGGGATGAATTGGACACGTGGCAGTTACCTGTTAAGTTGCTAACTGCAGACTCAGCAGTTCGAAACCTCCAGCAGCTCTGAAGGAGACAAAGCTGAGCCTTTCTACTCCCATAAAGAGTTGGCTCAGAAACCCACAGGGGTGGTCCTACCCTGTCCTGAGGGCCAGAAGTCAGAATAGATGGCACCACAGGGAGTTTGGCTTTGAATCTGAGATGATAGGCATGCCCTCTGACTGAGGTAGCCGAGTACCATCTTAGCCCATGATTTCATTTCTGTCTGACCAGCATTTGTCTTCTTGGCAAAAACATAGGGCCCCACCCCAGGGTAAATACTTGTTCACGTCCCTCCCTGCTGCCCCCCACCCCCCACCCCCACCCCCATAATCTGTGCAGTAGACGCCTATGTCCTGCACTGCTGCAGAGAGTTAGGTGGAACTGTGGGTGAACCCTTGGGGGTGATGAAAACCCAGGGCAAGTTGTTCTCTGTTTCCACAGCTGTCCCAAATGGTGGTCACACTTCCAGCCCCCTGACTGCCGCGGGATGACGTCCTGAGAGCGCATTAAGGCTGCCAGGCTGCCTGGGTGTTTGTTCTCTGGCACCTAAGTAATGGATCGACTTCTTCTTTACAGCCGTTTGCATGGCTCATTCCTTTACTCCTCGGGGACTCCTGCTCCATTCCCCTTTTCTGGAGAAGAATGGGAGTTTAAAAGGCAGCGTGTCTAATTCACAGAGGGCTGAGTGCCCCTTAATTGCCTCGGAAGCCTGAAAAGTCCGTCTCCAGGAACAAGCGGAGGGAAGGCCTCAAGTGGAGACAAATGATTACATTTTGACAAAGGCTGCACAGTCTTCTGAGGCCGGCGCTGGGAGCAGACGTGTAATAAATGAGCTGGGGGTGAGGGGCAGGGGGCACACAGATCTTTCACAGTCAGCCTTAAAAGCAGGAGTTAGAGGGTGAGTTTTTATGCTGACTTTCAGGGCATACCTCAGGGCTGACATAGAGTGGGTATTCAGTCCACATTGGGGTGGGGGGAGAGGAGGGAGGGGGGCAGGTTGAAGGAATCAAAGCATCGTGTGCTCATCTCGCCCCATTTCCTCCTGGGGGGGGTACTGTTCGCTTTTGTGTCCCTTGGCTCAGGCATTGGCCATCTCTGGTGATGGGAGGAGCGGTGTTCCTGCCTGGGGCTGTAGCTGCCTGCCCAGCACTTCAAAACCACCAGCCACTCCTCGGGAGAAGCTTGGGACTTTCTACTGCCATTAAGCATTAGCCAAAAAACCAAACTCTTGCTGCCAAAGAGACAATGCTGACTCCTAGTGGCTGGCTCCCTGTGGGTTTCAGATACCAACTGTCCCTGGGAGCAGCAAGGCCAGGCTTTGTCCTTCAGAACTGCTGGTGGTCTCGAACTGCTGGATTGCAGCCCCACGGGTCATCACGACACCCCCAGGGCTCCTCCCCCCCATACGTGTTCTCGTCTCAGATCTCTCCTCTGGTTGAGGGGGACTCTCTCTGCTTCAGTGGCAGCGAGCTTTCGATTTAGGCCAGAGGCAATCTGTGAAGTCAGCCAGCTTGCTTCTTTACTCCCTACGCCAGGGAAGCTTGCTCCTGAGCCTGGGGGGGGGCCAAGGCTCTTGAGGGACTCTGGTCTGAGACACCCATTGAATGCATGGGTCTCCCTGTTCCGTCTTAGCTCAGTCCTAGCTGCCTGTCAGCCTCGCAGCCGTATCTTATTGACGGAGAAGCAACCTGCAAACACCCTGTAGGAAGCTCCACGTGGGCAGTGATTACAGCCTGGCAGAGGATCTTAGAACAGGTTGCATTCTGTCGCACAAGCGGCGATGGCAATGGCTGTAGCTATTATTTGATACATGATGTCTTAGCCCTGCGTAATGGCCTATGGATGCCACGCAGGCCCGAATAGAATAGAATTTCTAGATGGCCATCTTGAACCCGATGGAAGAGGCTTGGTGGGACTGTGAGAACGGGTGCAGCAAGCGCTGAGCCTGGGACGTGGGCTTTTTGTTTTACACCCTGGTCTGGATGATAATCTCATCCCTCCTTGCCTCTTGGCTGTTCACAGATGCGGGGTGGATTTGAAGCGATCAGCTGAAGGTGTCCCATGAAAGGGTTTTCTACTCGTTTATAAAAAGTGAGAGAAGAGTTTCTTGGTTAAAAAAAAAAAAAAAGAGTCACCAGCCACGGAGGGCCTGGTGTTCTGGAGAGGCAAGCTTCCTTCCCATCCTTCCTGAGAATTTTGCAACCCTGTCCTCAGCCATCACTTTCACTTTCTCTCCAGAGCACGTGAACCAGCCTGGCAGCTTCAGCCGGCTCCCCTGTGGCCACCTCGCTGCCCCTCCCCTTTTCCACAGGACATTCCGTTCTCCCCACCAGCCCCAACCTGTTTGCAACTTGGCACACTCCCTCGGAGAACAGGCTTCTTTGCACAGTCTTAGCCCGCCCACCTCCCTGGGACAGTACTTGCTGTGGCTTTGCAGAACCCAAGGCTTTGGGTCCAATGGGCTTGGGGGACTGAGGCCATTTGGGAGAAGCTGGGCTGCCTTTCATCCCACTGGTCGTATGTTTCTGACCTGGAGGAGGAAGCTGCATTGGCTAGGGTCATTGTAGCCACTGGGCATTGGGGACCAATTCTACTTCTTTCTTCCCTGCTGGGCTCCTGAAGCAAGAGGTCGTTGGAAGAATCAGGGGTATTAGGGATGGGTAGGAAGGCAGAGTTCTGGACATGCTCCCTTCCAGAGAGAGCTTGGCCTCCAGAGGAGCTCAGCTTTCCTGGGAAAGCAGAGGTACACAAAACCGGCCTGAGCCCTGAGCCAGGTGCAAAGAAGGAATAATCATCATTTTCAGTGTCATTTTCAGGTAGACTCATGCAGTTTGGCGGGAGAGTGGAAAAGTGCCCCTTAAAGCTGGGTTTTAGCTTCAGGCCTCTCTGGGAATGTTGACTGTTGCAATTAAAAAAAAAAGTGAACATCGACATCACATTTTATTTAATTTTTTTTGCATCCACACAATAGGCAAAGTCGCTGCTTTCTTGTGGCATGGTTGGTTATATAATGGAAATTCAGATAAAGGACGTGGCATCCTGGCTGCCTCAGAGAGCACTGGATTTCTGCTCACCTCTGGGGTGGCTGGCTGGTGGGTGGACAGGCTTCGGACAACTGACGAGCAAATAGAATGAAAAGAGAATGAATTTCCCCACCAACGTTTTGAAGTCCTCTCGAGTCACTTGTCACATGAGCTAGCCCTCTTCCTGAATTGACAGACTCAAAGGACGAGTCCAGACCGGGGGAAGCCACCTATGTTTCCAAGTTCATAGAGGTGGTAGTTAGCATCAGACTCTGCAAGGAGCCTTGGTGCTGGGTCAGCTCAGGGCTCTGGGTACCGCTACTCTTTCTTTCTGGACTGTGCGGTTTCTTGGCTCTTAACTGTTTTCTGGCTTTCATGACCTGTGGCTTTCATTTTACTTAAACAAACGAGAACTGTTCTGGGTAGGTAGCATGTTCACACGATTGAACATGGAAACAGAATCCGAAGTTTGCCATGCAGAGGCTCCTACGTACAGCTGCAGACTTCCAGGCACACCGGTAGAGGCACTCAACATTGCTCCCTTCTTGCATTTTCTTCCAATGCTGTTTTATGCGTGTCCACACATGGAAGCAAATTTATTGGTGCACTGTCTTGCCATTTTTACATTATTAATAGTATATTGTCTCCCAGTGTTTACTTTTTCCATGTAATGTGTTTGTGAGTTCTTTCTCTGTCAATTTCCAGAAACGTTTCCACCTTCCCCCCTCTGCTCCCCACAACTACATATAATTGCATTGTGCAAACACCCCATAGCCCATTGCGCCTCTCTATTGTCGGGCATTTGCTATTACAGATAGACCTGTAAGTACACCATTTCTCGTGACTGGAGTATGTGTAAGTAGGATTGCTTCCTTGTGGTAGAATTGCTAAGACCAAGGTCATCTGCATGCGTAAGACAGATTTCTATCCAACTGCCCTTCACAGGGCTTGACCTGATTCACTATTTCACCATTACCTCATGGAACTTTATGTAATGAAGAGACACTACAATACAAGACCAGGTTTGACTCTATTTGTTGAGGATTGCTGGTTGGAGGGTTTGGTTGGAGTGAAGTAAGATTGGAGGGCATATGTATCTGGGGAGGAACAAGCCAAGATGCCCACTCTTGCCACTGCTACCCATCATTGTACTGAAGTTGTTGCTAAGGTAGTTGCACAGGAAATGGGAATACCAAAGCGATCCTATGGGTCAGAGTAGAACAGAAGTCTACTAAGTGTAACGAGTTTGTTTAGAATCCTCAAAACAGAGAGAAAGGTCAAGTTCGCCATCATTGAGTCGATTCCAGCTCATAGGGACCCTGGAGGATGGGGTAGACCTGCCCTCAGGGGTTTCTGAGTGTGGAATTCTTTACAGGAGCAGAGAGAACCCCTTATCGTTCTCCCCACAAGAGAGCTGGTGGTTTCAAATGGTTGAGCATGTGGTTAGCAGCCCTCCTTGGAACCCAGCATGCCACTGATGCACCTTCCTAAAGCCCTAGTAACTTGTTACATAAAACCTTGTTGATTAAAAGCAATCTGTTCTACCTATCCAAGCAGCAAGCAGTGGTTGATCTAGTCTTGATGTTGGTGATTGCCTATTCTCCCATCTACTCTGTTCCCTGAAACTTTGTGCCCCTTTGCTGTAATACTGCCTGAGCTCTTATGAGTTCTCATAGGCCTGCCTTCTCTTTTGGCTGCTGAGGATGTTCTGGAAGGAGTGGGGGTGACACTTGCACTACTCTGTGGCCAAGCAAACATCCGTCAAGTCAGTGGAAGACACCAATATCACTTTGTTCAACAAGAGCTCCATCAAGTGGAATCAAAGATCAGGATGATGCTTTTTTTTTTTTTTTAATGTGAGGGGATAGTGCATTTGAAATTCATTCCACCAGGTCAGATTGTCAATCAAGCTTTCTATTTAGAAGTGCTGAAAATATTGTGTAACAATGTATGACAAAAAAAACGCCTGATTTGTGGCAGATGGGAGACAGTTTTGTCACCACGGCAATGCACCTGCTCAAAAAGACATCTCAGTGCTCCAGTTTTTGGTGGAAACCCCCCCCCCCCAAAACAACAAAACCAAAAAGCAAAAACCACAGCATGCCTCTCTTGCCCCCCACACCTGACTCATATGACCTTGTCCTGTGTGACTTTTTTTTGTTTCTGAGAATGAAGAGGGACATGAAAGAGAGCAATTTGATGACATAGAAGAGGTGAAAGAGAAAAAAAAAAAAAAACCAAGGGAAGCACTGTCAGTCATCCAAACAGATGAGTTTGAAAAATGTTTCCAAGAATGGAATCACAGATTTGAACAATGTATTAATCGTAATGAAGAGTACTTTGAAGGTGATAAGACTGACCTGTAAAAAAGTCTAAATACCTAACTTTGAAAAAAAAATCTGGATTTGGGGGGTGCCCCCTCTTACATCTTTCTGTAGGTGAATGGCATTGCTGTTTCTCTGGGTTTTATCTTCATCGGACTGTTAGGTAAAGATTGGCAGGAGTAGGTGACCCCGTGCTTGTGTGTGACATTTTGAGGCTTGCACCTCCAGTATTAAAATTCACACTCTCCAGTTGCAAGCTTTCTGACATCCTATAGGGATGAGCCTAGGGACTCCTGGGTGGTTAATTCTCCAGCTGTGAGCCACTTCTGACTCACACGTTTCCAGATTGGATGGTGAGTTACGGCAGCTTGGCCATGGGGGAGGCTCTCAGAAGACACGAGGAAGCTTTAGATCATGCCTGGCAGCCAGCCGTACATAGTTGGGTTGCCCATGTGAGTTTTCTCTTCCATTTCTCATAGAACATTAGCTTCTTCCCTGGGAGCTTATATACTGTAAGAGCACTCGGTAAAATTTCATTTGAGACGGCAGGGACGCCTTTGCTGAGTCTGGCTGCTTGTAATGGCTCTTGGCTGTGTGTTTCCTAGGGCCTTGGGGGAAATCTTGGCAGAACACCCTGTGATACATCCATACCGAGTGCCTCTCTCAACTTCCCTGCACTCAGGATTTTCTCTCTCTGTTGTCGCCTTGACTGCTCTTTTCCTTTCTCTTCTTACAGAGAGACCCTCTGCTCCTTTCTCAGAGGCTGACCTCTCTGTGCTGGCCTCTGGGTCTCATCTCCACAGTCCCTGCAGAGGTCATGGCCCAGCTTTTTTTGTTCCTTCTCCCCACTGGCTTCCTTGTCTTGACTTTACTCTTGCTCAAATTTCTGATCACTTCTTAGGATGATGTATGCACCACAAAGACACAAACCCACATGTCAGAGCTTTCCTTCAACCCTCATTTCCTCCCCAGGACATTATAGTTTGTCTTTTTCACAGTGAGCTTCTAGGGAGAAGCCTGGATATTGCCCTATGTTTGTGTCCTTGGCATTTTTGATGAAGGAGCTAAGGTGTTATGGAGAAGAGTGATATTACAATGAAGTCTAGAACTTCTCATGCGGAGAATCCCGAATTTGAAAGAGAAATGAGATAGCAGCAGGGTGGAGAATGGATTTCTTACACCCCCACCCCCACCCCCACTCCAAGCATTATGCTAGCAGGGTAACCACCAGCAGCAGATTTATGTTCTGCTTATTCGACCAAACACTGTGAGTATGTCTTTTGATGGAAAGCATAGTTGAGTTTTCTCATTTGGGGTTTTTGTTTTGCTCTTGAGGCATGTGACAATTTCTTGGAAAGAAATAAAGTCTTGGGTATGAAGACACTGGAGTTCTTCCTACAGAGAGGGTCCCTCAAAGGGTCCATTGAAATGTATCTGGTCTGGGGCATTGGTTTGATTTTGAGTGCTGGTGGTGCAGGGATTATGCATTGCACTGACAACCACAAGGTCAGCAGTTCAAAACCATCAGCCAGCACTCTACATGGGAGAAAGATGAGACTCTCTACTCCCTTAAAGAGTTACAGTTGTGGAAACCTACCGGGTTAGATTTACCTTGCCCTAGAGAGTAGGTATGAGTAGAAATCACCTCAGTGGGGGTGTTTTTTGTTGTTGTTTTGATGGCTTTGAATGCTAAGGTTTATGCCATGAAGACAGAGATTCAAGAGCATCAGGGACCTTATGTGCTTATTCGAATCTGGGACAGCTAAGTCTTCTTCCAGGGAGAGAGCCATCCGTGTTCATTCGCAATCACATAGAGATGATCAAGGAGTGCATCGATTGGCAATGAAACCTTTTGTTCACTTTTGAGTGAGGGGCTTAGACACAGTGTCTTGCAAGCAGGGCACACTGTTAAAACATTCCCATGCTTCCCTTCACCACTGCCTCTTTTCTAATGTAATGTATGTCAGGTAGGGAAGACAGCGTTCCAATTTCGTAGGGAACCCACTTAGGGGTTTAGCCCTAGGGGGAACTAAAGTTCAGAGAGGTTAAATGTATCTTGGGTAGGGATCGTGGAATAATAGCTTTCTGATTGAGTTGTACAGTTACCCATCCCCCACTCTCCTAGACCTGGATTATGTCACACGGTAGCTCAGGATCAAGCTCGAAGTCTTGTGAAGGCTGAGCATGGGAGTAAGAGGAGCGGAGAGCTGAACAGATTTGATCCAGGACTTTCTCCGTGGACTCCCAGACTTTAGAAAGCTCCTGGAAGCAACTATGTCATAATAAATTCTACTCACTGATGGTAATTCACTTGTGAGGAAGAGTGATTTTGTAATTTCAGTTAAAGGTCTGGCCACAGTCCAGTGGAACAGCTGACTGCTCACATCTGTACAAGCTGTGCTCCTCTGAACCCCAAGCTCGAAACCAACCCAGCAAAACCCCCATTCTGGCTCGTGGTGACCTCTGTAGCAGAGTATAACTGGCCCCCTGGGTTTCCACAGCTGTCTTTTTTGGGGGGGGCATCACTGCTCTCCGGCGGTGGGAGTAGGAGGCCCAGCCCCACTGCTGGAATTGAACCTCCGTCCCAGTGGGCCGCTGTCCCGCGCACAACCACTCCGCCACCGGGGCTCAGCCCAGCTGTCCTTTTTATAGAAGTAAACGTCCACGTCTTTCTCCTATGACATGGCTAGCGTGCTTGATGCACCAACCTTTCGGTTAGCTGCCAAGGATTTAATCAGCACACCACCCCGGCTTGAAATGGAGGAGATGATAATTAGCTGATACAGTTGTTGTTGTTGTTTTGTTAAGGTGTCATTGAGTCCGTTTCAACACCACGTACTGTACTGCCCAGTCCTGCACCATCTTCACAATTGTTCCTATGTTTGAGCCTATGGCTGTAGCTGCGGTCAGTCCATCTTGTCGAGGGTCCTCCTCTTTTTCGCTGCCCAAGGATTTGTTGTTAAGTGCTGTCAAGTTAGTTCCCACTTATCATGACCCCCACTCCTCCCCATGTACAATAGCGTGAAACACCACCTGGTCCTGAGCCTCACTGCTGGTCTTACATGGTAGCTAGCAATCATGAAATTAAATCACTTATGGAAAACACTTTGCACTAGACATGCCATGTAGCGAAGACCCCATAAATATACTGTTGACTTGTGGTTCGCAGTCTCGTCCCCAACCCTGTGTCACCAAGGCTCCTTAGACTTCACGGATAACAAAGTGCCTGCTTTGGAAACTTGGGAATAGCCATCTGGGGTGCCACTGAGTTTGGTGTGCCTGAAGGGATGGAGGAAGAAGGAATCTCGAGAGTGGGAGGAGAGCATGGAATGTGTGACTCACTGTCTCATGCACAACCAGCCACCTCCCTTGCCACCAGGCCAGAAGAACTGGATGCTGCCTGGTCACTGTTGCTGAACATCTTGATAAAAGCATTCTCCAGATGAATCCTCATCAAAAGGGTGGAAATGCAGAACAGAATTTCAAATTTCCATGTACTCCAGACTTCTTTGAGCCACGAAGGCTGGAAGAATCCTTGAAACTAGGATCGTGAGATCATCCTTAAACCTTAGGGTGAAAAATCTATAACCCCAAACATCCCTGAAGTCTTCTTAGAATGCAACAATAGTTCAACTTAACTAAGAATAATAAAGAAACTGCTTTGAACATAAGTTATCTTAAGAATGATGGGATTAAGAGAAACCCTGGTGCTGTGCTGTTTTATGAGTTGATCTGCAAACCACAAGGTAAGCAGTTTGAAATCACCAGCCTCTCTGAAGGGGAAAAAAATGAAGATTTCTGTTTTCTTACTGATTTATCGCCCCTGAAACCCACAGGCAGCAGTTTTACTGTGTCCTATAGTGTGGCTTTGAATTGAAGTAGCCTTACTGGAAGTGTGTTTAGATTTATTTTTTTGGTGTATGCTGGATCAAATTACATACTGGTCTAAAAGATTAGACAGGAATCAGATAAGCATCCAGGGACAGAGAATTAACATTAACGGAGAAGAACAACTCCGAAAAGGAGGATGAGGATGGTTGCCCAAGTCAAAGAATGTACTCAATGTCACTAAATGGTACACACAGAAACTGGTTGTGCTAGACCGGTTTGACTTGGAAAACAAATCCAGGGACACTTATATATGTGTAAGAGTGAGCTTGACATCAAGAAATAATTTCATATCAAGCACACATCCCAGTCCAGTCCAGATCCCAGTCCCCACGTCTGATACGTCTCCACAAATTCCTCTTTAGACTCGCGCAGCCACAAGCTGTGATGCAGAATTCAGTAAGATCATAGTCCAGTGGGTGCCCAGGTTCTTCGACCCAATGGTGGTGGACACATCTCCAGGGCTCTTGCAGGTCTCAGCGTGGCTCCACGTGGTTTGTCAATAGGAAGGTGAGAGCAGAGAGAGAAGGAGGCTCCAGGGAGCTATCTATCTCCATGGCCCTTTGATCAATTTGCAATCCGCTTGATAGGCTAACCTCCAAAGGAAACCATGATGGCACACATACAAACCCTTAACTATCACAACTGTTGAGTTGGTGTATGTTTTGCTATGAATATTCTCTCACAACGAGAATGACACAGTGAAATAGCATTCGATTTAAAAAAGAGAAGAATTGTACCTGCAAAAGACAGCAAGGGAGTTAGTTGTCCCTGTAACTTTAGGTATTCTTTTATTCAACCTGGATGTGTCAAGTAATACTCCATATACCCACTAGCTCTTTTAAACCTGGGAAACTAGATATTATTCTTCCCAGTTTAAGAGGGCGAGTTAGGTTACCAACTTCCGACTGTCTCAGAGCTGACACAGGCTGAGGGCAGGGCTCCCCCCAGCAGGTTTCTCCTCACAGACCCACGTAGAGTGGGTTTCCATGCACCTATGTGACCTTGATGGACCTTGTGACCTTGTTAGACCTTGAGTCTAACAGCCCAGCACATGACCCCCTATGGCCGAGAGTGCTCTTGGGCATTAAAACAAGTTTGGAGAAACGGTATGGGTATCCATGTGGGTCTTACATCTTTACATTTCAGAACACGGGCTGATGGAGCTCTTTCTTAGGACAGCAGGGGATTGTGTATACTTTTGGAAAATTGGTGCTCAGTCTTAGAGTAACTGATTTACATGTTTCAAGGTGACTGTCTGGAACAACTTCCAGAGTCATTACCTAAGAAAAGAGAACAAATGAATGAACGCTGCTTCCTCCTCGGGGCACCCTGAGTGATGGCGCTGCCCGTGGCCCTCTTTGTTAATCACAGGCTGGTGGTTTATTTGAGAGAAAAAGGAGGCTGGAAGTCTTCATCCAGGAGTGTGGAATTTTCTCCTAAGGGTCACACGAGGATCTGAAATCGTCTTGAAACATAAGCACACGTGCGTCCCGCTAAGCCGCTTTGAAAACAAGCCACTCCATTTGGCAGAGCAGGTTTCCCTTTTCAGAAAACTTCACATTTAAATTGTGTCCTTCTCTTTGAAGCCATTTCTGAAGCTATTTGTTTTCATTGGCTGCTGCGCGAACTTCTCACCAGAAGTGTCACTCGCAGGAGCTGTCATAAGCCAGCAAAGCATGTGGCCGAGCAGAAGGCAAAGGCCCACTCTGGTCCTTGACCAGACTGTGGTTTGCAAGACACATCTCCTGAGAGGTCCAGCTTCCCCAGAGAGAAAGGAGACTCGCAGAAACAGCAATGGACAAAGGGTTCTAGGGCTGTTTCCAGGTTGTGTGGCTGGGCCTCCAGGATAAAGTACTCCGTCGTGTTTTTGGATGTTGTTTTGGCCTTGTCTTGTTTCTTGCTGGCCGAGAATGGCAGGAATTTCAGAATTTGGCACAGGCCTGGGGAAAGGGCTCTATTTCTTCCTTCAGATTTTTCCCTGGCCAGATGGCATTGAGTTAGAAAGAAAGGCTTATAAGGAGGCTGGTCTCTCCTCTTTCTTCGTTCTAGTGCAGGGTATATACCAAGGAACAGGATGGGCCCATCGACCAATGCCCATTTCTTAAAACCTATGGCTGACTTCTCAACTTTGATTGTTTTGCGCCCTGGGTGGCAGACAAGGTTCGTGGTTCAAATCCGCTCAGAGGCACCTCAAAAGGCATATTTGACAAGCTACATTGGAAACGCCAGCTACTGAAAGCACCATGGAATACGGTCCTTCTTTAAAACTGAGTTGGTCAGGAGTTGGAATTCAATTGATGGCAACTGGCAAATGTTGAAACTTTCTAGAGCTTCCATGAGTCTAGAGCAGCGGTTCTTAACCGTCCTCATGCCATGGTCCCTTCATACAGTTCCTCATGTGGTGGGGACCCCAACCATAACATTATTTTCGATGCTGCTTCATCACTGTCATTTTGCTACTGTTCTGAATTGTAATGTAAATGTCTGATAAGCAGGATGTATTTTCATTGTTCAAATTGAACACAATTAAAGCATAATGATGGTGGCAGTCATCTAATCTGGTGGCAATTTGAGGATTGAGCATGCAGGGGTGGAGTCTAGGCTGTCAATCTGGAGATAGCCTCTGTGTGGTCTTGGCTTCCTGCTGAGATTCTGGCTGTATTTCCCCCTTGGAGGTGAGAAACTCATTCCTCAGTCCCTTGAAGACCCTCTACTGATAAGGCACAAGGCTCACTCCCTGGGATACGTTGCAGCTGATAAGACACAGGGCAGTATGCTGATATACTCTGAGCAGTGGAAACTGGAGGAGCCGTGGGGAGATCCCTGCCAGCACTGAGATGCTTCTACTGTCACTGGTTGCACAAGACTGCACCCACTGGCCTGTGATGATACTGGTGTCATTGCATGTGCTTCGTGAGTCTGAAGAGGACTTTATAGATTGGCGTTGGATTTATGGTCTTGGGCTGGACTGGGCTGGGATGTTTCCTCAATGTTCAATTGCTCTTGTATATAAACCTCTTTCTTATACCCATATGCGTGCTTATGAATTTGTTTCTGTAGTCTATGCAGACTAGGACAATGATTAATCATAAAAACAATGTCATTATATATTGTGAAGTATTTATTTCTATTTATTTATTTCTAATTACAAATAAATGAAATTTTCTTGAAGGATGATGTAATAGGAGTAGAAGTCTTCATATAAGTATTCATTCTACATCTGGTGCTGGCCTCACGTACTTAGCTCACAGTCCACTTGAAACGTTTTCTCAAGGTCTTAGGTGACTCCTTTGAAAAGGTTGTTCACCCCTAAAGGGGTCGCGACCCACAGGTTGAGAACCGCTGGTCTAGCGGTTCGCAAACCGTGCACATTCCTACTCCAAGTAACAAGACAGAACTAGTGGATGCTCTGGAAAGCCAATGGGGAAAATCATTGAGAAGAACATAAAAAGAAAAAGGTATGGATGGTTTTGGGGTAAATGAGTAGAACAGGAGAAGAGAGTGAAAAGGAGGTGGGTGAAAGAAAGAGAAGGGAAAAGGATCTGTAAGAAATAGAAGCAAGGGCCAGACCTGCGATGCATGCCAGGCAGAAGGACCACAGCCATTGCTGGACTCCCATCTCCCAGATGGCTGAGGCAACTTGAACTTCACCTATCATCATCCCTGGGTCAGTCTCTGATTAGCCTTGTGATCAAAGACCATACCTCCATCAAAGCCATTCCTCTGTGATGCTGAACATCTTGGAAGTAGACAGACTTCTTGGGACCATCAAGGAAGTAGAGTCACCAGGGGAGCACGTTTGCAATCTCTGCCTGCTGTGGGAGAGACCATGCCACACCATGAGACCATGCCACACCATGAAATCTGGAAGTCAGAGTTCTACTAGTTGGTTCTGCGTTTTTAAGATTGTTCTCACTATTCAGCACCCCTTGGAATTCTATATAAGTGGGAAGATTGTTTTTTTCTCATTTCTGCAAATAAGGAGGAAAACAACTCAAGGTGGGCAATACAACCTATAGGAAGTTTGAAGGACCTTGAAAAGTGGAACGGGAGCTAAGTACATGAGGCCAGCACCAGATGAAGAATGAATACTTTAAAATATTGTCTGGCCTGTGCAGTATGACCTTGATGAAACATACAACATCCCTCTGATT
>PVJH01005892.1:0-107140 GCA_004026705.1 Nesogale talazaci
GAATTCCCGTTCTTCTCAAGGCTGTTATCCATATTTTTTTGGTCTACCCAGTTGCACACTTTGGTATAGTGAAGAAAACACAAGTAAACATCTTTCTAGTATTCTCTGCCTCCAGCCAATCTCCATCTAACATCAGCAAAGATATTCTCTGTTTAACTTCTATTCTGAATACATTCTGAACCTCGGGCAGCCCCTATCAAAGCACTGCTATAACCATTGGATGATATTCAGCAAACTTTTACTTGCATGCAATACTAATGATTTTGTTCTATAATTTCTGCATTCTCTTGGGTCATGTTGCTTTGGAATGACTACAAATATGAATCTCTTCCAGCTGACCAAACAGTTGTCTTAAAATTTTCTGCCTTAGATGAGTGTATTTTTCAGTGCTTCGTGAGCTTGTTGAAACATTGTGATGTGTATTCTATCGATTTCTGGAGATTGTTTGTTTGTTTGTTTTGTCTAATGCTTTCAGTGCAACTTAAACTTCCTTTTTCAGTACCATTTGTCTTTGCTAGTATGCTACCTCTTATAATGGTGGAACAGTGACTAGTTATTTTTTAATATGACTCTCTATTCTTTCCATCTTCTTTTGATGCTATCTACATCATTCAATATTTTGCCCAAAGAATCTCTCAATATTGAAACTCAAGGCTTGATTTTTTTCCCTTTAATTCCTTCCATTTAAAATGTGTTGATTGTGTTATTCCTTTTTGGTTTTCTAATTGTAGTTCTTTGCCCATTTCATTAAAATAATTTGATGTGTGCCTTTTAACATGTTCTGTTCAGCTCATGTCACCCATTTGCCTAGATTAAGAGCAAGTTTCAGTGTCTCTTCTGACATCAATTTTGACTTTTTACTTCTCTCTTGTCTTTCAAATGACCTGTTTATATCTTCATGAATGATGTTCTTGATGTCATTTATATTTCAGTGGGTCTCCCGCCATTAGTGTTCAATGCAGCAAATATGTTCTTGAGGGGTTCTCAAAATTCAGATGGAATAATCTCAAATGTATATTTTGGGTCTCATGGTCTTGTTTTAATTTTTTTCACCTTAACTTGAACCTACATAAGAACAATTGATGGTCTGTTCCAGAGTGGACCCCTGAGGTTGCTGAAATTCAGCTTCCCCATGACTTTTCTCACAGAAGTAGTCAACCTGATGTCTGTGTATTCCACCTGACAAAGCTCATGTGCATAGTTGTCTTTTGTGCTATTGAAAAAAGTGTATTTTTTATGAGCTAGTCATTAGACTGGCAAAATATCCAGCTTCATTTCTGTCACTAAAACACTACTTTCCAACTTTGGAAATTGTTCTTCCACTTTGTTCCAACGTTTGCATTCTATTTGCCAATAATTGTTTATAACCAGAATTTAAGTTATTGAAAGCACATATGAATTGAGTAAGTTTCCAGTCTTGAAAAATCTATCAAGGAGTAGACTAACTTCATTTCTATCAATTAGAGACTATTTTTTCCAATTACCCAATCTCTCTTTTTTGTTTCCAAATTTCACATTCTAATCACCAGAATTTATCTTGATTGCATGTTTAATTATATTCAGGCTGTAAAATCTTATAAAAATCTTTCATTTTTAATATGTTGTATTAGTGCATAATTTGAATAATAGTTATAATAGCTAGTCTTCTTTTTTGGCATATGTATATTATCATTGATGGCATTGCAATTCAGGAGAGATCCTGAAATGCTCTTTATGATAATGAATGTGATGCCAATCCTCTTGAATTTGTCATATGATGTAGGCCATATTAGTGTAGAATTCAAAATAGTCAAGCAGGATTTCCAGCCCCAAACTGAAACATAGAAAGATTTTATGTGCAAGATATTACAAGATGGAAGCATGAAAATAAAATTGATAAAATATATAGGGTCACTATATATATAAAGAGGTTAGTTTTCAACCATTTCAGGACATAGCATACAAGGGGGTATCTCCAAAAAACACATCAAAAAAGTGGGGGGACTCCGATGGGTGAAACTTTCACAGTATGTATATTTTTCTCTAAGCAAGATCAAACAGCTCCCTCTGAGTTAGTGCTCCCAGTGTTATTACCTGAAAACATTCTGTCTGGTCACAGTGAATTTTTTTTTGTAAAAACAGTTTCACTCAAACATCATTTTTTAATGATGGAAGACTTAAAAGAACAGTGTGTGGCTGTGAAATTTTGTTTCCTGCTTGAGAAAATTCCACAAAAATGCAGAAACTATTATGATGCAGAACACAGCTTACAAGGACAGCAGTATTTGAAGAAATTCAAGTGTACACATGGTTTTCTCATTTCTAAACAGCTGAACTGTTGATTGAAGACAGACCATTCTAGACATCCATCAACTTCCTCAAGGGACAAAAATGTCCACAAAATTCACGCACTTGTTTTCAGTGACAAACAACAGACCATTGAAGGTATGGGAAAGTGATCTGGATTATCTTGGAGCTTTGGTTCAGAATATTTTGATGGAAGATTTGGGAATTAGAAATGTCATTTCAAAATTTGCACCTTGGGTTTTCACTGACCAGGAAAAAGAGCTTCAATTGAAAGCATTCCTTGCTTTGAAAACACACTTCCTAAGCAGCCCAGAATTCTTTTCCAATGTCATCACTGATGATCAGATATGGTGCTATTCTTACAACACTGAAAGCAAGCATCAAACAAGCCAGGAGAAGACACTGTTGTTCCCTCATCCAAAAGAAGCTCCTCATGTAAAATCAAAGATTTTCTCATTTGTTTTGTTTTGTTGATAGGGCTTGGTAAGGGGGAGTTGGGGGGGACAGTACATTTGGAAATCATTCCACCAGGTTAGACTGTTAATCAAGCTTTCTATTTAGAAGTTTCCCAACAGCATGCAACAACAGATGGCATGCAATGGCAGATGGGGCACTGGTTTTGCCTCCAGGACAATGCACTTGCTCACAGAGCCATCACAGTGTGCAAGTTTTGGGTAAAAAGCAAACAAACAGCATGCCTCTCTTGCCTCACACACCTTACTCACCTGATCTCACTCTGTGCGACTTCTTTTTGCTTCCATGCCGAAAGAAGGAAATGAATGGACAGCTATGTGACATTGTGAAGACTAAACAAGGGAGGTGCTGTCAGTCATCTAAACAGATGAATTTGAAAAATGTTCCCAAGAATGGAATCACAGATCTGGAGAAAAATGTATTAAATATAATGGAGAGTCAGTTGAAAGTAACGAGGTTGTTTTGTAAAGCAAAAATTTAAATACATAGCTTTGAAAAAAGCCCTTTATGGTGGGGTGCTCCTTTGTATGATCAGAGATTGATGGTATACAAAGAAGAAGTCCAAACTACACTGAAATAACTGCCCAAACCAAGCCCCCAGGAATTGATGGGATACTAAGTTAAATGTTTCAAAATATGAGTTAAGCACTAGAGGTCCTCACTTATTTATGGCAAGAAATTTGGAATCCAGTTACTTGACCAACCAACTGGAAGACCTCTGTATTTCTTCTTCTTCTAAATGAGAGTGAGTCAACAGTATGTGGAAACTTTACAGCACTATAGTTCTGGTGGTTCTGTGCGTTGGCATTGGACTACTGATCTCAAAGTTGCCAGTTCAAACCCACCAGCTTCTATGGCAGAAAGATGAGGTTATCATTTTCATAAAGATTTATAATCTTGGAAATCCTACATTGAGTGCATTAGTTAATCAGAATGGGCTGATTTATGGGTAGTCATTTTGGTGCATCATGAATGTTACACACAAGTAAAATTTTGCTGAGAATATATCAGAAATGGTGGTGGAAGTACATTGACAGGAAAATTCAAGCTATATTCAGAAAAGGATATGGAATAGAAGATTGCTGATATCAGATGACACTTGACCACAAGCCCACGATAACGGAAAGATGTTAACCAGTATTTCTTTGACTATACACAAGTAGTGAACTGTGTGCATCATAACAAATTCTGGAAAAGATTTCAAAGAATGAGAAACTGAAACATGCATGTGATACCCCTACGTTAAGCAAGAGGCAGGTATTGAATTAAAATAGGGGGTTTCTGTGTTGTATGTCAGGTGTGTCAAAGTGTGTGTGAAAATTGAATTCTTCTACCATGTTATCAATCCTTAAGCTGCGTGAGAAGCTGGACTACACGAGAGGAACTCAGCATCCAGATGAGAGGAAGTCTCTTTCAAAACCTACATAATCAGATGACACAAATTTCCTTGCTGAAAGTCAATCACTTACTGATGAAAATCAGACTACAGCCTTCAATATGAACTATACCTCAACATAAAGAAAATAAAAATACTCACAACTGAACTAGTAAGCAACATCAAATTAAATGGAGAAAAAAATTAAAGTTATTGGTTTCATTTTATTTGGATCTATAATAAATGCTTATGAAAGTAGCAGTCAGGAAATCAAATGACACATTACCCTGAAAAAAAATCTGCTGCTAGGCCAGAGGTTGTACACTGGTACAGATAGGAATTGGAAACATAGGGAATCCAGGACAGATGATTCCTTCAAGACCAGCAATACCAGAAGGGTGGAGGGAAGGTGGGTACAAAGGGGAAACCGATAATAAGAATCTACGTATACCCTATAACCTCCTTCCTGGGGAACAGACAACAGGGAAGTGGGTGAAGGGAGACATCAACCAGTGTAAGATATGACAAAATAATAATTTATAAATTATCAAGGATTCATTAGGGAGGGAGGAGCAGGAAGGAGGGGGGGGAAGAAAAGTTGATACCAAGGACGTCAGTAGAAAGCAAATGTTTCGAGAATGATGAGGGCAGCAAATGTACAAATATGCTTGACAAACAATGGATGGATGTATGGATTGTAATAAGAGTTTTATGAGCCCCCGATAAAATGATTTTTTATAATAGAAAATTATCTGCTGCAAATTATCTCTCCTAACATTCCCTTACAGAGGGGTTGCAGGGAGGAGGTGAGCCAGTCAAGGTACAATGTAGTAACAGTGAAACATTCAATTTTCCTCTAGTTCTCAAATGTTTCCTCCCACCCACTCTCATGATCCCAATTCTGTCTGACAAATTCAGCTAGACCAACGGCTGTACACTGGAGGTGGAAACATGGGGGATTTAGGATAGATGCTCCCTTCAGGACCAGTAATGGGAGTGGTGATACTGGGAGGGTGGAGGGATGGTGGAATAGAAGGGGGGGAACCAATTTTAGGGATCTACATATATCCTCCTCTCTGGGGTATGGACAACAGGGAAGTGAGTGAAGGAACACATTGGATGATGTATAATATGAAAAAGTAATAGCAATTTGTAAATTATTTGGAGGGGGAAGGGAATGGAGAGGGAGGAGAAATATGGGGAGCTGGTACTGGAGGCCTAAGTGGAGGGAGGATGTTTTGAGACTGATGAGGGCAACAAGTATGTAAATGTGGTCTGCATAAAATTGACATATGTATTGATCATGGTAGGGGTTGTATGAGCCCCCAGTAAAACGATCCATAAAGAATATCTCTCTTAATTACTACAAAGAAAAGGTATCACTTTGAAGGTTAACAGGTGCCTGACCCAAGGCCATGGTACTTCAACAGCTTCATACACATGCAAAAGCTGGATAATAAATAGAGGACAGTTGATGCATTTGAAATATGGCATTGGTAAAGAATATTAAAAATTTATATCCCATGTACTGCCAAAAGAATAAACAAATCTGTTTTGGAAGAAGTAAAACCAGAATTCTCCTTATAAGGTACGATGGCAAAACTGTGTTCCACATACTTTGGATATTGATTTCATCTGGGAGGACCAGTTATGCTTGGTAAGGACATCAAGCTTGGTAAATAGAGGATCAACAAAAAAGAAGGGCCTTAACAAGACTGAAAAATTGGTTGTGGCAACGTGCCTATCTCCAGGAGTGATAATGAAGATTGTGCCAAACCAGGCAATGGTCTGTTCTGCCGTGCCTAGGTTTGCTATTAATGGAGCCAACTCTATGATACTTAACGACCTTGCCTTAACACACTGATCTTAATGTGTTTCTTTTGGAGACTTTCAAAATTTTGAACTTTCAATTGTCCTTGATTCACACTTGGTTCCTTAAATGTTCTGCTCCTTCCTGGGTAATTTCTGCTGTTCCTTGTCATTTTGAGTTGTGCTATCCAAGGCAGTCAGATCAACTCCATGCTGACTGGGCAGCTCCTCCCCAGGTGGATTTCGAGTGCCTTCTAACTGGAGAGGCGCACCTCCCAGCATTATATCAGGCTATATTCTGTTGCTATTCAAAAGTTTCACTCGCCAGCGTTTTTGAGCAATACATAGGTCCTTCTTTCTACTTTGTCTTAGCTCTGCTAAAACCTGTCCACCATGGGTAATTCTGCTATTACTTGAAATGAGAGTGGCCTAACTTCTAGCATTATAGCACTATGCAAACCAGCCCAGTACAGCAAACTGACAGCAGAGTGATGGGGAAAAAGGGACCTGGGCCTCCCCAAATTGGTCCAGACAGCTGTGCACATTAACAGATAACAGCTGTGGTTTTTAGCAGCTCTCTGATTGTCTCAATTCCCTTTTACCACCTAGACTATTATGGCCGACTTTTATGAGCATGAGATCACCTTAGCATTTTCTGCCTGTAATTGAGAAAAAAGGGCAGCCAACCCCTGGTGGGAATTGATATGGAGATTTTGTTGGGTTTTTTGGTTGGTGCTTTGGTAGTTTTTTGTTGTGTGTTTTTTTCTTTTCTTTGTGGCCACCTGCATTTCAAGTCATTCCTCCCCATCAAGTTTAATAGGCTGAAGGAATGAGGAAATCTATTAATGGAACTGCAAGTATTTCTCTTCAAAGAAACTTGTTAAGAAAACGAAGTACCCTTAAAACACACACGTGGAAGCATAGTTTGGCACAACATAAAAAATAATTAAGCTGGAACTGTTTTTCCTCAAACTCTAGTGCTTATTAAACTTTTAAAATAAATCCACTTAAAATAGGTTAGGTGTGAATTTGTGGTAAATCCATAGGTCTGTTCCTTAAATGTAATGCACGAGATACTGCAAAAGTTCTCTTCTATTATTTGGAATGTGAGCATGAAAAAGAATTAATTGTCCAAATAAGTTAGCCTTTGTTCACTTAGGCCCAATTTGTACCTATACGCTTTTAATTTGTATATAGTAAAATCTACCATTTGCTGTATATTAAAAGATATAGAAGATATAGAAGATTCTGTCAACACAAAATTCTACAAAGCTTTTCCTTATTCCTAATCCAAGCCTCATCCTCAATACTTAAAAGTTTCCATAATTTGGAGTTTTTTTCCCCCCACAATCAAATATAGAGTAATTATACAAAATGTACTTTTGAGTTTGGCTGCCTTTACATAGCTTAATGCATATTATGTCAATGATTATCATATATTTCTGTATAGTATGCCATTGTATTCATGTAACACAAGCTATGCATTCCCTAGGTGAAGCCCTATTAATTTTTATCTAGCTCAGTGCAATTATAAATAAATCTGCTAGAAATATTGTTATACAGGCCCAATTTTAGAAATATTTTCATACTGTTTTTTGTAGAAAATATTCAAGTTTCTTGGTTAAATCTCTAAAACTGAGTAGCCGTGTTTTATGATAAGTGCATTTTTAAGATTATAGAAAACCCCCATGCTATCTTTGAAAGTACCTGTACCTTTTTAATAACTCTAAGAATGAATAAAAAGTCCATTTTTTGACCTCTTCAGAATTTGCCATTTTCAATATATAGATTTCAATTTTAGGCATAGTGTGTCTGAGACAGATTTCAGTACACAAGCAGAATGTCCACAAGGGATCTCACTGCTGCAGCTCCTGGAGCATGCCAGGTCCTTACAGATCCAGGAGTTATTGTCCCGGCATTCCATAGCACCTTCCTGGGTCTCCAGGATGCACCAGGAACTTGAGTCAGTGTAGTGCAAGTGGTGCTTACCATCAGGGCTACTTCCCACCTAGGGTCCCCAAAAGCATTTTCAGTCATTTGTCCCTCCACCTGGAGGTTGGTCCTTCTTATTTCCTGTCAACATACATGCATTTGTGTTCCCACAGACATAATTGCTCTCTTTCTCCTTGCCCAACTTGTCCCCTTCAGTGCATCAGTGTCCCTCATCCCTCTGAAAGTGTCTTCTACCTCTCCAAGGGACCTCATCATCCAAGATGACGCTTGGCTGAAGAAAGATTAGAATGATGCTTATCTGTGTTTCAATGACTGTTTGCAGGTGTGTGGATCCTAACAAGTTGCAAATAGCATTGAAAATAATAGAAATTCCAGATGACTGCAAAGTGCTCAGACTCAGACCAAAAGGGAGTCTGTTGTTGGACCTGAAATGAAGATACAGCTTGATTCACAAGCAGGAAACTTACAGATTGGTTATATCCTTCAACCCTCTTTATTCAATCTCTCTGATGAGAAAACCATATGAAGAAGAAGGCAATCATCAGGACTGTAGCAAGATTAATTAACAACCTAAAATATGTAGAAGACACAATTTAACACACTGAGAGTGAAGAGGATGTGAAGCAGTTTGATAAGAGCAAGGGTTAAAATCTTTGATATTGGTTACATTTAAACATAAAGAAAATTTCTTCACAGCTGCACCAATAAGCAAATAATATTCCAAGTAATTATATTGTCTGGAATTTCATTTTCCTTGAACCCACAACCAACACCTATGGAAGCAGAATTGAAGAAACCTATCAATGTACCACATTTGGAAAAATATGCAAAATTATCTTTTTAAAAGATCTTCAGGGGCCTTCACAATCAAAGATGTCTCTTAAGGAATAAGAAATGCTTTGACCCAAATCATTTATTTTTTTCAATGTCTCATCTGTATGCAAAAGTGGGTCAGTGGCTAGGAAAAGCAAGAAAAAGTGATGTTTTTCAAGTACGCTGTTGGTAAAGATTATTCCATGTATCATGGACTGCCCTAAGAAAGACCAAATCTGGGCTGTGTTACATGAAGCCCATCCAGAATGCTCCTTAGAAGCAATGTTGGTGCGATTACATCTCAAGTGCTTTGAACATGTAGTCAGAAGGAACAAGACCCTAAAGAAAAACATCAGGTTTGGCGGGGAGGTCAGTACAACAGAATGCCCTCATTGGGATGACTTGACCCGAGACTGTGACCAGGTGGATGGTCACTGTTTTCTCTGATGTGCCTCGGCTCACTCTGAGTTGAAAATGAGCCCACAGCATCTAACGGCAACCACATTAGATCTCTCTTCCGGAAATGTGCTTGCAGTTCTGGATGATCAAACTACTTTTAGAGTTCATAAACATTCAAGGGTAACCACTCACATGCAGAGAGTGGCTCCTTTTCTCACCTCTACAGACCTTGCAGAAAAAACCCCAAACCAAACCAGATGGCAATGAGTCCGTTGTTTAGAAAATGGCTGCAGTTTCCAAGTCTGTGACCTCGCTAAAGTAGAGTGCCAGCTTATTTCCCAGTAATTGTCTAGGTGGCTTTGATTTGTCCATTTCTTAGTTAGCCATTGAATGTTTGACCGGTTGAGCCATCCTAGGTCTACTTTAGTCTCTGCTAATTGTTAGGTGTCCAGTAAATAATTGAGGATTATATAAAATAATATGTTCTAGGTCTAACTACGCAACTTTGCCTAGATTCTTAACTTATTCCCTATCTTCCTAATATTCTTTTTACACAACAAAATTGGAGAATAAACATTCGTTTCTCTCATTAGGGGCTCTCCGGTCAGTTCTGACCCATAGTGACCATCTCTCTGTAGAGCACATTGAAACACTGCCAGTCTAGCACCCCTCTCCCAAGCTTAATATTTGAGTGTATTGCTGTCGTCACTGTGTCAATCATCTACTACCTCTTTCTCACTGACTTTCCACATATGAAGAATTAAGTTCTTTTCCTGGGATTGATTTTTCCTGGTAACATGCCCAAAGTACACAAGACTGTTTCTCATCCTTGTTTCATGGATACATTCTTGCTCTAGATCTTCCCAAACAGATTTATTTATTCTTCTGTCAGCCTGTTAGATTTCTCATGTGGGAAATACCTCAATCTTTGGCTTCCCATGTGAAAGAATTCACCCCGACACCTGGTTTGTGATCCAAGAGGGTTTTTATAAAGGATAGAAGAATTTTCACTCTTTACAGTTAACTGAACACAGGCATCCTCTTAGCACTGCACACCCACATGTGGTGGCCTGAGGGGGTGACGCGGGGCGGAGGGCAGAGAAGTGGCACAGTCAAGTGGAAGGCCAAGTTGCAGCTGGAAGAAGAGGGTAGTGGTCTCCAGATTCTGGCTTTTGGAGGTCTTCGGCTGGGAGGCATGTCCCACGGTACTGGTTGACCCCATTGACTGAATTAACTTCACCTGACTTAGTTTGAGCCCACCCAGGTATATTGCCCACCTGGATCAACAAAATTGTTGACCAAAATTTGTGCATGCCCTTTAGCTTTTATCAGCTTCCAACTTCCTGGCAGAAGTCGGGGGTGGGCAAAGTAGTGGTGAGGGGGTTGCTTGACATATAGAGGAACATAGAGGAACAACTCCTGGTTGCTGCTCTGCTCTCTAACATGTCCATGGTACATTCTATATTCTCTGCTAACATCATACTTCAAATTCATGAGTCCCTCTGTGGTTTTTCATAATCCCTGTCCAGGTGATTGAAAATACCACAGCTTATGTCAGGTACACGGTTATCCTAAAAGATACACCTTAAATAGGTCTTGAGCTACAGATTTTCCCCGTGCAATATGTTGCTTTCTTTCTTTACTGTAAATTTATTACTTATAACAAAGTGTGTGGAATAATCAAAAAGAGAAACCAAGTGCTGTCATGTTGATTCTAACTCAAGTCAACTCCAAGTGTTACAGAGGAGAACTCTGAGTGTTCTTGGGCATTCATCTTTACGGAAGCAAATCACCTGATTCTTCTCCTGTGGTGTCAGCCTTTAGGCTAGTAGCTAAGTACAAACCGGAGATTTTCACATGCAACATCAAGTCTATAGTGAGAATTTCAATATTAGAATTGACTTAATTTGGGGTCAGTTCTCTTTAAATGCCTTGCATGTATTTAAATAAAATTTCAGAATGGTATTTTTACTTGGAATCTCCAGGCCTCCAGCAAGTGAATTTTAAAAGATCTGTACATGAGGACATAATGCATTTCAGATAAAATGAAACAAAGCATGATCAGATCTTGGATGTGTGTATTATGCACAATATTCAGTTTTTCTTGATAATAGATTTCCTTGTTTCAACGTGGGTGGAAAGGTAGAGAAAAAAAGTCAGTAAAAAGGGTAAGGTAAACTAAGGATAACATAATCACTTATAAATGTCTAAGCATCTGAAACTACCTACTGAGCTGACTGCTTGATATAATCCCTAGTGCTACAGGCTCAAAAATAATAAAAATTAAAGGTACAACCACAGTGTACCTTGGGATGAATCCAGTGTAGGGCAGGATGGCTGCCATGACCACAAGGCACTTTTTGTTCTAGTATTTATTCTAGACCAGTTTAATTTCATTCGGTTATACGTATGGTCACTATGGGTTGGACATAGCCGAATGGTACTGAACAAGTATAGTTTGCTGTGGGCTGGCTGCTGATTATCTACAGTTTCAGAGATACTGATAAATGCTTTTCTTAGCTCTTATTTCTATAATCTTATCACCCTGATCACATAATGGTTTCTGTCTTAGATTTGATTCTTTAGAGTTTCAAAAGCTGTGAGAATACACAAGCACTGCACACATAGGTGGAATACAAATTGTTCATGTAAAAAGTAAATTGAAAAATATTGGAATTTTCCTAAGAAATTTTTAAAGCCCCCATCATTTCCGTGGCTTAATAAAAAGCTTAATAAAAAGCTTCCTATGGAAGCATAGGGACATTTATTTAAAATATCAGAATATAAGCTACTCTTTCTCAATTTGTCCTCCAAAATTTTACTGGAAAACTTAACCAGAGCCTTAAGGCAAGAAAGGAAAAAAATGCCATCCTTTGCAAATAAAACAAACAAATCCAGACTCAATTCCAACTCCTTGTGACCATACAGGACAGGGTAAAAGTTGCCCTGAGAATTTTTGAGATTGCAATTTTATGAGAGTAGAAAGCCTCCTGTCTCTTCCATGGAATCACTGATGATTTCATATTGCTGGTCTCATACCTGTCCAATGTGTAACCGCTACATCACCAGGGCTTGAAATTCTTCCTTTAGTACTGTTGGTTCTTGTTCGTATGTTACCTCCTGAAATGGTGGAATGTCCACTAGTTAATTTTGGTACAGTGACTCTGCGTAGTCTTTCTCTCTTCTCTTGATGCTTCCTGCATCATTCAACATGTTGCCCAAAGAATCATTCAATATTATGATATTCAACTGCAACTCGGGTTTGAATTTTTTCCTTGAGTTCTTTCCATTTAAGATATGCTGAATGTGTTCTTCCTATTTGGTTTGATAGTGCCAGGCCTTTGCAAATTTCATCACAATGTTTTATTTGCACTTCTCCTGATTCTCTTTGAAAATTTCTGTTCAGCTCTTTGAATTCGTTATCTCTTCCGTTAGCTACTCTAGGATCATACAAGGGTATTCAACTGTGGCTGATAACACACTATGGACAGTCTTGAGATGGAATTCCATAACATTTTATTGAACTCATGCAGACCTTGTGCATGGATCAAGAGGTTGTTATGGGAATAGAACAAAAGAATGTTGTGTGGTTTAATACCAGGAAAGTTGTTTATGAGAGTCGTATATTCTCATCATACTTATTCAATATATATGCTGAGCAGATAACCATGCAGCACCAAGATAGAGAAAGGTTTATCAACAACTTGTACTATGGATGACACAACCTTGCTTGCTGAAAGTGAGGAGGACTTCAAGCCACGTGTTGAAAAACCAAGGATGTTGCTTTGAAGACTGAGGTATACCTTATGGAAACAATGATATTTTCAGTCACTTCATATACAGGTGAAATTGGACATTGAATAAGACAGACTGAGAAGATTAATTCATTACAATTGTGGTGCTAGGGAAGAATATTGAGCAGTACTACATACTAAATGGTTACATTTTGACCTACTAAATGCAAGGTCATCAGCTCAAAGTCGCCAGCTAGTTCTTTGGAAGAAACATGAGGCTTTCTACTCCCATAGATTTAAAATCTTTGAAGCACACAGGATCCGTTCTATCCGGCCTGATAGGGTCTCTCAGACCAGATGGCAGTGAGTTTGGAAAAATAGATGGCATTAGGATAAAAGGAAAAAAGATTGGAGTTGTCAAGGATTTTGTCTTGCTTCGATCCACAGTCAATGGTCATTAGCAGCAGTCAAGAGATCAAATGACCCACTGCGTTGGGTAAATCTGCTGCACACGACCTCTTCACAGTGTGGAAAAACCGAGGATGCTGCTTTGAAGACTGAGGTATACCGTATGGAAACAATGATATTTTCAGTCACTTCATGTACAGGTGAAATTGGACAGTGAATAAGACAGACTGCGAAGATGAATTCATTACAATTGTGGTGCTAGTGAAGAATATTGAAAGGATCATGACCTGCCAAAAGGACAAACAAATCTATCTTGGACGAAGTGTAGCCAGAATGCTTTTAGACACAAGGATGGCGAGATTTCGTCTTGTGTACTTTGGCCATGTGGTCAGGAGAGATTCAAGGCTAGAAAAAGGGAGTCATGGTTGGTAAAGGACCATCCAAAACAAGAAGGTGTCCCTTGATAAGACGGAGTGACACAGTGGCTGCAACCACGGGCTCTAACATTAGAACACGTATGAGGCTGGCATGAGACTTGGGGATGGTTAGTTTTGTTGTCCAGGATTTGGCACCTAACAACAACAGGTGACAAAAGAGAACTAGAGGTATCTCTATTTGGGGGTAACATGATCCTCTACATAGAAAATCACAGAGTGAGGAAGAAAAGTACTGGAACGAGTTAAAGTATTCGCCAAAGGGAAAGGCATAAGACCAGCATAAAAAGTAAAAATGACCAGATATTTTGCATTCACAAAGAGAATTCCCCCCAAAAATTGGAAAAAAATACATTTATAATGTTACTGTTAGGATTCTCTGAGTCAGTCTTGACCCATGGTGACCCTATCCACAAGAGAAGGAAACAGTGCACAATCTTGGACCATAATCACAGTTGTTATTATATTTGAGCCCAGTTTCAGAGCGCCGTGTCAGACCTTCCCCTTGATGTTCTTCTTCTTCTTCAGTAACCTCTACTTCACCTCTACTTCACCTCTACAGTAACCTCTACTTCTATCATGTTCTTTTCCAAGGACTAGACTCTCCTGATAACCTGTCCCAAGGACATGTGAGAAAAGTTCACCATCACAAGCTCCAAGGAACATGCAGGTTGTGCTTCTTCTGGAACACATACGTTTGTTCTACCGGCACAGAATTTTCAATATTCTTTCCCAACACCATAAATCAAATGCATCAGTTCTTCGGTCTTCATTATTCATTGTACCATTTTCACATGCATATGAGGCTAATAAAAATACATCTCTCAGGTCAGGTGAATCTTAGTTTTCATTGTAACATCTTTGATTTCTTTACTGCTGTGTCTGTGAGCACTGGCTGAGAATCCAAGCAAAACTGAACTCGACAAATATTTCTCTTTTTATCTTGACGCTGGGAATTGGTTCAGTTCAACTTTTTTTTTCCGTTTTCACACTCAGTTGTAATTAATGCTGAAGGCTGCAGTTTTGATCTTTATCATCAAATGCTTCAAGTCCTCCTTGCTTTCAGTCAGCGAGGTTGTATCATATGCAAAATGTAGGTTGTTAATTAGCTTTTCCCTAAACCTGATATTATATTCTTCTGTGTACAGTCCAACTCCTTGGATTAGGTGCTAAGCATACAGATTGAAAATGTCTGATGAAAGACTACAACCCTGAACCTCATGTAGTTATTCTTTTTTTATACTTAAACAGCTCCATTTTGATCTATATACAGATATCACAAGAATACAATGAAGCATTATAGAGTTCCCATTCCTCTCAATGTTTGTCCTTATCCACATGGTGCAATGCCTTTGTATAATCAATAAAGCACAAACAAACATCTTTCTGGCATTCTCTGATTTTCATTGAGACCCAGTAGATGTCAACAATGATGTACCCCATGACAAGCCTTCTTGAGACATTTAGCTTGAATTTCTGGTAGCTCCTTGTCTATGTCCTATTTCAATAGTTGTTGAAATATTTTCAGCAAAATTTTATTTGCATATAGTATTAATGATGTTTTAGCATTTTGTTAGCCTCCCTTTCCTGGGAATGGGAACAGATATGGACTTCTTCCGGTTAGTCAACTAATTGTCTTAGAAATTTCTTGCATAGTTGCATGAGGGCCTTGTCAGCTTGTTGAATCATTTCCATTGGTATTCTATTAATTCTTGAAGCCTTGTTTTTTGCACCTTCAATTCAGCTGGGTGTTCTTGCTCAGTATGCTTCCTCTTGGAAAGTTTGATTGTCAATGAGCTCTTTTTTTTACAGTGACTGTGCACTTTTTACGGCATCTTTGGATGCTTTTGGCATCATTGAATATTTTTTTCATAAAATCCTTCAATATTTTAATTTGAGGTTTGGAATTTTTTCTTCAGTTCTTTCAGTTTATGATAATGCTTAGCATGCTCTTCCTTGTCTCACTTTCTTACACCAGGGTTTGCAAATTTTTCTCTCTCTCTACCTCTTTCTATATGCATATATATGTAGGATGATAAGCTAACTATATAGATGCTATAGGGATACATCTAGAAATGAATAAATATATAAGCTGAACGGAGTGGGACAATACACATAAATATATAGATTTGATAAATAGATTTGTACATATATATTTATTTCGTCATGAACACATCAAAAGTTATGCAACTTCTTAGACATAGTCAAACATTTTTCGGAAACTGGTTGATGGGTCTCTGGGATTAAGGTGTCATGACACCAAGGTCCATTTGTCTACCATAATCCATAAAGACAATGTTGTGTGTCCACTTTGGTGAGTAGTAACTGGCATCTTAATAGTTCATGAGAGGCCTTATAAGGTGTAATTATTTTTCTTTTCCTGTTCAGAGGAAAGAATAATTCAGAAAATTTAAAACTTTTGGGAATTCTTAATCCCATGGACTAATGAACAATAAAAACATCAGTCTCCATGACCTTAAGAACAGTACAACTAGACGGTGGTGCACTATCACTGACAAGTTCTCTGAAATACTAGAAATACTAGAAAGTCTTGGACAGAGTAGGGGATATGGAACAAAACTCAAATATATAAAAAAGACCAGGATTATTCCCAATACGTGGGGTCTTAGTCACCCTCCAGGTCTACAAATGAATTTAGTTTCATGGCTCAATTATCAGCTAAATAATAGAAAATCATTAGCATTGGAGGATTGGGTATGTACACCTTAGAATAATCAATCATTTGAGATCAAAAGGGAGCATTTAGTGAAAGACAAAGTTCAAATTGGTTAAGAAAAAAGTTGAAACAGAACAGGAAACACAGGAAAGAAGAAAGATAAGTTATATCACATTATGAGGATTTCAGCCGATGGCATGCAACAAGTAACTGCTCTGCTTTGTAACCCTTAACCCAATTCACAATAAAAAGTAAGACACAACAAACAAAACTGAAACATATTTTATGTTCCTTATACTATTAGTCCACACCCTTAATAGTAATTTCCACAATTTCCCTTGGTCACTGTTTATATAGGTTAAAAATTATATATATATATATATATATATATATATATATATATATATATATATATATATTTGCTGTGCAGTAAATCTCCAGGGTATCACAATTGTTACTTCACCTTTTGTGACTTCCTGGATTTAGGTCTAGAAAAATAGGTCATAGGATTGAGTCTGGGAAACATTTATCAACTTTCAATGCAGGCACACATCAGACAAAGACTCTTCAATCACAGTAAGGTTAATCTCATGAAATGGGGGTGGAAGATGTGTTCTGAGGAATTGTTCCTTATCTTTTAATCCTCTTGTTACATGAACTTTTTGAACTCTCTCATGTATAGCTATCAGTATGATACAGATAACCAGAGAGGAAGACATTGATATACTTCAAGGAATGGCTCCTGTGATTGTGCAGACTGGCGAGTCTCAAATCTGTTATGCGTCAGATGGAAAGCTGAGGTCACCTCTGGCTCACTGGTTGCAGGGCCGTATTACAGACCTACCATTAGAAGGTCAGACGAGCTAAGGCCATAACTTGCTTCACAGATTGTTGGACTTGGTAAATGCTAACACTGACAGATCACTGACAGATATTTCAAGCCCCACAAACTGGTAGTCAGGTAATAACAGAACAGACATAGGTTCCAGGGTAAAGGATAATCTTTGCAGACCACACATAAATAGGTCACATGAGCAAGAAAATACCCACTATTTAAGATTATAGATGTGATTTGAATAAGGCTGTGACAGCAGCAAGGATGGGGACCGCATAACGATGTGACTTGAAATTAGGAAGTATAGTGACTGGAGGATGATGACATATCACAACCTTCAGGATGAGTCACTCAAAGGATGAAATGCAAGACATTTACACATGACTGGGCATAGTGTCTTGATTATGTGGACACATTTACCATCAGCGTTGATACAGGAAAGTGAAAAAAAAAACAAGATTAGTTACAGATTTTTCTACCTTTAATTTTGAATTTTGAATCTAAAGTGATTTTTTCAATGAAAATATTATTTTATTTCTTCAGAGTAAACTCACAAATTGATCACCAATCTTCCCCTGCCAACTTGAGACTTTATATTGCTCTGCCATCATCTACACCTGTGTCCAAAGCAGGCCTGGTTGCTGCAAAAGAACAAGAGAAGGCACCCCCTTCACTGCCCCCGCCCCCATCCCTTGGGACCATCTTCCTTGGGGCCGCTGATATATTTTCAACCTTGAACCAACAGAAAACCCTGAGGATTTTTCAGTTTTTATATATGTTGCATAGCTAGATACTCAGTGAGTAAGACATCAGGGGGGTGAGGGGAGGACATCAGTCACTCTGCTTAATGGGAAAAAGATGAGGCTACTTGGCTCCATAATGATTTATAAACTTTGAGACCCTACAGAAGGTTGCCTTGTTTCAAGTCAACTGAGTCAACTGGATAATAGGTGTTTGGATTTCTTCTGCCCACCCCTTATCCCCATGCATTTGTGTTAAAAATGGAAAGCAACTAAGCAGAATGAGAAATAAGGTATAGATATGAACATGTTCATTTTTTATAATATACTACTTTAAAACTAAATGAAAGAAAACAGAATGTTACCTAAATGGCATGATTCTGTAACTGCTTAAATTGTACCTTTTGCAGGTGCTTTATTTCATTAAAATTCATTTGTTAGGGGTTTATTGTTTACATATATTATTTCAGTATAACAGATGGTCAAAGAATAAATTGTTGGAAGGATACAATGAATACTGAGTAATTATTTGTAATTTTTTGGTTTGGGTTTTTGTCTTACAGTAAGTTAGATAGAACTCGTGGGCAGCCTACTTCTAAATAAAGCAGCAGGTTCATGGTTATTTTGAAATTTGGAAAGATATTAGAGAGGAATATTTCTACCAGTAAGAAACAATGTGAACACCCTTAAGCATCCATAGCAAAATTAAAAGCAAACCAGTAAAATGGCCAATATCTGAATGCCTCAATTGTTTTCATTAAGAAATGAGCACTTGTTCCAAAGCAGAGATTCCCAAACTTACTTGGCCTATTGGCCACTTTTAAGAAAAAAAAAATAACTCAACACACCACTGGCAATTAAAATATTTGTTCTATAGCCCAGAGTTATCCACTTTTTCAGCCACCTAACACCTGTTCCCCAGCTCCACCTTACACCCCCCGCCCCAGGGTGTCCCAGCACCTTCAAGGGATGGTATTGTCTACTTGAGGAAATGTTACCATAAAATAAAGTTTCACTTAAAGTAAAAATTTGATATTGTTTGGTCACTTGTAGCCCAGAATAGTTAGCCATACAGGAAAGGAATGAATGATGAATCTTTTAGTGAAGATATTTAGTGAGAAATTTTCAATTCTGGAGATATCTGAAAGCTGCTATAAAAATTGACGACATAAACAACGTCCAGATTTCTGGAATTTATAGTGAATTGAGACTTTTTGAATTTCCTGTCAAATGTGTCATTATGTCCTAGGTTTTACTCTCTCTTGACATTCTGGCAGCAATTTTGCCGAGTTGGGAAAGAAGTCCAAGGAAGGTTTACTTATGCATGGTTTTCAATATGGAAATGTACTTTCATTTTGCATATTTATCCATGTGTGAAATATAGACTATCCAGAGATGCTGCAAATAGTTTGTATTTACAATATATGGCAATGGATGTGGACTTCTATGTAACCATGAAGAAGCAGTCAGACAAACTTCCATGATCCATTCTTCTTCATCTATCTGACACTATCCAATCCTCCCCTGACATTCTGCATCTAAGTTTGATCATTTGTCACAATGGCCACCCAGAACTCAGAGACAATACTCACAGTGAAGAGGGTTTATCAGGGAAATTAATAGGTTACTACAAGTCGAGATAAACAGAACGGTTATAGTCATTGGTCTTCTCAGCCAGCAATCAAGACTCTCTTTCATTCTCAGCATATCTACATAAACTTTTTTAAGCTTCTGTGTGTACATGTATGTGTGTGTGTATTTGATCGTACAGAGTTTTCCATTGCTACCTGAAGATAAGTATTCCTTTCATAAACAGAAATAGCATAAAGCAAAAAAAAAAATAACTACCACTAATTTATATGGAAACATTTTTGAGCATTCCAATACTCCCCCAAAAATTACCAAATCTTGCCAAATAACAACAATAACACAGAAACCTAAAATAACATCAACACGATCGTGTCCACAGATGCAGTTTCCAGCCATGGAAGCTTGATGCTACTAAGTGGCTCCCAAAGAAAGAGAAGAAGCTTGGTGAAGGTCTCAAGCCATATAGTCCCTCTTTAAGAGCTCGCTGTAAAATTAAGACAGAAGGGTAGTTTTTATTTATTTATTTATTGTGTGCCTCTCATCTGCCAAGTGAAAGTCCTCTTTAAATTCCTTTTGGTTAGCAAAACCAGATAATTATATTAGCCTACCATAAAAGTAAAGTGGCTTTAAACAAATATTTGAAAAGCAGAGAGACCTGTAACCTCCCCACCACACACACTATTTGTATTGATTTCACCAACATCTCCCCACTTCTCCATGAGCCTATTAAGATAATTCATTGTTGTCTCTTTACCTGCACTAGCTCAGTCTTACGTTGCTTTTAAAGTTCTTACACACATGGACTTGGATTTCTAGAGAACTTTTAGAATTGTACACAACATTGAAATCATGCTGCAGCTATGGCTAATATTCACACTGGTGTTCAGAAAAAAATCCAGAAGATCTGAATCCCAAATTCTTATTTTAGCCGTGTGAATACTAATTGTCTGAATCTTTGCAGAATTCATTTTAATTGAAGCAATTTCTTTTTCAGGTGTGTCTTTTAAAAACTTTGATGGAAAATTACTTATTCTTCTTTGTCTCAACTCATCACTGGGAAATGCTGCAGATAGAAGGTATAATAGTGGGGAAACTTTCCCAGACAAGTTGGAGTGTTCATTATGAGACTGTGCATGTGGTACAGACATTTTTTGAAAAGTTAATCTCAAGCTTTGAAGTACTATATGATCTAACAGGAAATAAAGGCCCAAGAATATCAGCTCACATTTTGCTCTTTGTTGAGTATCATTTTTATGTTTGAATTATCTTTTCCTTCTGTTTTAATGTGATAAATAATGTCAACTGACACAAATTTATGTATAAAACCTGCAATCAGAATTAAACAATGTACAGAGAAACACAAACGTTTCATGTGGTTTCTTGAAAATCAATGCCTGACAATAAGAAAGCCGTAATTTGAGCAACACAAAAGGTAAGAAAATGGACATTTGTATAAAAATGAAAACCACAAATCAGGTGTGTAAAGGATGTCAGGGAAACGACAAAGGATAATGATCTTTCAATGTCAAAAGATGTCAAAAGGGCAGTGTCTGAATGCTTCAATTGTTTTCACAAAGAACCAGACACTCAATGCTGACAGACAGGACCAAATAATGCCAATATTAGTGTCTTTCAGCCTTTTCCTCTGGTTTTTGTAGAAAGGCAATGCCAGAAGATATTACCAAATATAATAAGGATATATAATGAATATTGTCATGGAGATATTTGGGGGGATTTTTTTCCAAAAGGTATTTGAAAGCTAGTCAATTCAACTTAACTCATTTGACTGCTATTCAGTTCATTCTGGCTAAGTTACCATGGAGGACAGGATAGAACTGCCTCTAAGTGTTTCTGAGACTGACACTCTGCACAGGCATAGAAAATCTTACCTTTCTCCCATGGAGCCAATGGTGTTTTCAAATTGCTGAATCTTCAGTTAATAAGCCAATGTGTAACCATTATTCTACAAAGAAAATCAAACTCATTAAAGAAATTGAAAGTTCTGAAATATATAAAGAAACGGATTTTTAATCATTTTATTGGGTGCTCATGCAGTTCTTATCACAATCCATCCATCCATCCATATGTCAAGCACATTCGTGCATTTTTGCCATCATTTTCAAAACATTTTCTTTCTACCTGAACTCTTGATATCAGCTCCTCATTTTCCCTCCCTCATGAACCCATGATTGTTTAAAAATTAAAGTTATTTTTCATGTTGTACACTGATGTACACTTTTTGTTGTCCATCCCAGGGAGGGAGTTATATGTAGATCATTGTGATTGGTTCCCTTTTTCTCCCCACCCTCCCCCCACCTTCTCCTTATTCTCCTGGTATCACTACTCTAGCTAAGAGGGCAGAGGATAATAGGGCTTGGTAGGGCTTGCTCAAGGGCAATATAACTGAGAGGAATTACTGAAACCCAAATGAAGGTCAAACATGAGAGTAGGACAAGAGGAAAATAGAAGGAAATAGAGGAAAGAACTAGGAGGCAAAGGGTTTTTATAGAGATCTGAATGGAAGCATGTGCATATGTAAATACTTATAGATAATGTTAGGGAAATAGATCTATGCACATAAGTTTATAAGTTTCTATTCAGGTAGCAGATGGTCATTGGGTCTGTGATCAAGTATTCTCTCAACACAAGAATATTTTGTTTTAATAACCTGGCATTCCATGATGCTCACCTGTGGGACATGATGGCTGAAGACGAAATGGGTGCATAAGAAAATGTGGTGAATAAACTTGGTGGTGCCTGTCTATCAAAAGACATTGCATCTGGGGTTTTATGCTTGAAGCTAAAACAAACAGCTATCTAGGTGATGATCCACAACGTTAACATGGAAACAGCACACCAGCCTGCGTGATACTCAGGTGGTGATTGAAACAGGTATCAGGCATCAAAGAACCAGAACAAAAAAATCATATCAATGTGAATGAGGGGGGAGTGTGGAGTGGAAACCCAAAGCCCATTTGTAGACAATTGGACATCCCTTACAGAAGGGTCATGAGGAAGAGATGAGATAGGGTGCAGCATAGCTCCATTGACATATACAGCTTTCCTGTAGCTCTTTAATGCTTCTTCACTCCCACTGTCATGACACCAATTCTACCTTACAAATTTGGCTAGACCAGAGCATGTACTCGGGGACAGATAAAAGCTGAAACCACAGGGAATCTAGGATGGATAAACCCCCCAGGACCAATATTGCGAGTAAGAAAAAGGTTTTTTAATGGCTCTCTTCCCAGATGATCATTATTCTTCACACTTACCCTAGCTATCACTATATTTATTACCTCATTTGAAAGTAATTTTAAAATTTCAGAGTAAATAAAAACTCTTTTGAGCAACATTAATAAACAAAGATAGAGTGATAGGTCTGACTATGGGCTCTATTAAATAAGGTGAAGTAAAGAGAAAGATTGCTTTCTTTTTTATTATTAAGCATTTACTGTTTGCTAGGTCCTATGTTAAATCATTTTGAGTTAATCCTGGGAGGAGGGGGTGGGGAAGATCCTATGAGGGAGATGCTATCTATTATTCCCATTTTACAAATAGGAACATAGAAACACATTATTTGACAATCTTTTACTGGCATTTCAAGCTCTACCCTGAAAACAAGCAGAAAAGGAGGATCAAGTGAGGACACTTTTCAATCACTTTCTCTTCAAAAGCTAGCGTCCCACTAGCTGAATTCTCAATCTACCAACTACGACTTCCATTGTGGAGAATGTCGAGCAAGTTCTCGAGAAAGGGAGTGCTTTGCTCCTCCCACATCCTCTGAACAGGCACAGCAAGATCTCTAATGAAGTTTGCAGAAGTCGATTGTCTAAGCAGAAAAATCTATATCTGCTTCAATAGACTAATATTTAGATATGCATTTCTCTCTTTTAAAAAAGGCATTGTTAGCTAAAATGTATTAATCAAGTGTTTTCCTATTTTGCACTGTCATGTTTCTTTTATATGCTGTTTTATTTTTTGAAATAATTATATTAATAGAATGCAATAAGATAAAAACTTCATTGTCTGCATTTCTTTTCTGGTCATTATTATTGGCTACCATCATGATTATTAGCACTGACAATAGGTTTGTTGTTCGTTGGTTTTTGCTGCTAGGTGCTGTTGAAACTGTACTGACTGTTGGTGACCCTCCATTAGCAGAATGAATCATTGCCAGGTCCTTGGCCATCTTCACAACTCTTCTTGTATTTGAGTCCATTGTCATAGCCACTTTGTCAGTTAAAGGGGGTAATATAATATTAGAATATTATCTGTTTGCAATGGCAAATAGGCTAAGTACAAAGCTGATTTGGGGTCTAGATAATATAAAAACAAATGACACGGGGTGAAGGAAGTGTTAAGAAAGAGCAATGAATGTATTTCATCAGCGTGATTGGTAGCTTTGCTATGCCAGCATGGCCAAAGAAGATTGGGAGGTTTGTTCTGACAGTATGGCCAATGAACACATGAGATTGATTGAAGGGCAGAGAAATAAATGACTCGGTGAGCCCCTGCCTTGCTCTCTTGCTCTTGGATTTTCAGACCAGCTTGCTGCCTTGTTTGTCCTGTGTCTTGATCTCCAAGCTACACTACCTGTGGGACACCTAATCTGTGAACTGTGTCGCTGTGAGTTGAGGTTACTTCAGTCCCTGCTACGCCACACTTCTGGAATATGCATCTCTTGAGTTGGGGACTGTTGGACCCTGTTTTCGGACTGTTGATGGTGACCTGCCTTGCGGTTTGCTCTGCAGAGGACTCAGTGACCCTCAAGGCTTGGACTGCCAAGTACTAGTTGTCTCATGCAAGTGAGTTGTACTGAGCATTTGTACTGCTTTATAGATTAGTTAACTTTTTATTTCTTATGTTAGATATCTTTCTGTCTCTATAAATATATAGAGAGAATTATTAGTGTCCTGATTTTGTTTCTCTAGAGAACCCTGTCTAACACAATCAGATAGGACCATAAAGAAGTAAAAAATGATCTTACACAATGACAAACTTTAGAGCTTCTTTTCTCAGGCTTTCCATTCCATTCCATCACCCATTGTAGGCTCAGAATTAGCTATATGCATGTTATGAATTCATATGTATGGTAAAATTAGCAATTGGGGTCAGCAATAAGAGATAGACTAAATGTGTTCATTTCCTTGTGCTGCCACAGAGAAAGAGACCACAATCAGCAGAACATCCAAACATCTTCTCATCATTGTTATAATTATTAAAAGCAGATGCCTCCCTTCACTGTAGCTTTTGGTAGTTTTTTAAGGTTCCAGGGTGATTTCAGACAATCCTTACAACTGAAGGAATAGACAATCAGTGCTCATGGAAACAACAGTCATGAAATCAAATGATGGATTGCACCGGCAAGTTGTGGTGTATGGGACCTCATGAAAGTATGTGGAGGGGAAAGGGTGTCACTTTGAGGACTAATGTAAAATTGACCTCAGCAATGGTATTTTCATATGCATGTGACCATTGGCAGTGACTAGCAAAGACCTCAGAATAATGGATGCATTTGAATTTTGGTGCCAGCAAAGAATATTGAAAATACCATGGACTGCCAAAAAGAGGAGAAAATCTGCTTTGAAAGAAGTAGAAGCATGGCTAGAATTTGCCTTAGAAGTGAGGATGACCAGATTTCGTTTATACACCATTAAAGGTGAACCCTGTGTCTAGAAGAGGATGTCATTCTTGGTATGGTGAAGAATTGCCACAAAAGAGGAAGCCCCTTTACAAGGTTGATGAACACAGCAGCTGCAACAAAGGGCACAAACAGAACATTGGTGAAGAAGACTCTGTCCTGCAAGTGTTTCATCCTATTGGTCTTGAGGTGTCTGTTAACCAGCCCATGTTCTACGGCATCTAACAATAACAGGGTGATGTTTTTAAGGAGGCAAGAAAAGGTCTGTAGAGAGAAGATTTAAGCATCTTATGTATTGGACCATATCTCACTCAGAACTAGCTCAATAAAATATATCTTTTTGATCTTTTTTAACAGCACGACTGCTGCAATGATTTGTCTAGCACATCTTAGTAACTATCTATCACTCTAAATTCAATAACAAAAAGGGTAAAGGACCTAGTGCTAAAGAGGTCTTGATCAAGTCTTCGGGTCTTCAAGAATTCAGTCTGGATTTGAATTGGAATGTCTTTGTGCCTGGAGATGTAAGCAATTATAGGAATACTAAAAATGCCTGATCACAGTGGAAAGCACACCAAACCAATGGATGGAATCAATGAGAGTTTCCAATTCTGTGTAATCTGAATGTAATTATAGAGAGAACCACTAGATCAATGAAGATTTCAAAAAAAAACATTCCATGAAATCCTGAGAAATCTTCTTCAGACAGGTCAATGTCATGAAAGAATGATTCTGGAGTGGTTCCAAAGTCTGGGGGCTGAGAACACTTGCCATTTGAATGTAGCCAATGACTCAATATTTTACTTTGCTTTAAAGATCTTCGTTAGTACCTGTGGAAATGGCGAATTGGGTCTGTATAACCTACTAGGCTTATACCTTGATTTGGGAGGTCTGAAAATTCATCAGTAGCACAAAACTGATTCCAATGAGGTGAAGTCAGTCATGTTACTCAAACAAAAACCAGATTAACTGCCATCTGGTCAATGCTGACTGCTAGTGATCTCCTATGAATTTCCAAGACGGTCACTGTGGATGGGAGTAGAAAGTCAGAGCTGCTGCTGGTTTCAAACTGCCAACCATGTGGATCGCAGCAATGGGCCAACAGGGCTGCAGCCATATCACCAGTCTCCAATTTTTTACCATTTCCACCAGCAATCATCCCACCATTGCACTTTTTACCTTTCTGCTGATTTCTCTAATTTGGTTCAATGGCCACAGAACTCACAGATCATATGCATCATGGTCTGATTTATTAACCGAACACCATGCTACTAAACCTGCCTCAGCGTTAACTTAGAAGTAAAGGGTCCAATTCAGTCAGAACAGTTTTCAAACAAGATAACTCTTAGCTTCTTCTCTGCCAGTCTTCCAAATCTGCTGAGAATGTGCAGTTCTCCTACCCTCCGTGTATGCACCTACTCAGGAGGAGGTTGAGCAATTTTGAAACCCTGATCTAAGCTGTACCTACAGGCAGGTGGTTCTTGGATATTCTCACGGACAGCCTTCTCTAACTTCCGTTCTTTTTGGACAAGTGTTAAACCTCTTTATCGGCCTACAAGTGCCCAGAGGAACCCCATTTATCCAGTAAGCCTATTGCTCAAAGCTACTCAAGTTCTCTCTCATTCCTGCAGCCAACTATGCTTCTGTGTCACTTGGTACCATTTTCATTTTGGTATCTCTCTATTTGTCTAGAAGGTACCCAGCACCAGGAGCCAGAACCAGAACCAAAGGACAAGCAATGCTTGAGACACGTATAAATAAATTTAGGCCCCTCTTCAACCACTGTGAGATTAGCTCTTGTGTGAAGAAAACTCCTATGAATTTCAAAACATGCTTCTCCCACTTGTTCCACTCATTGACCAATCCTCTTGGAGGCCACAGTGACTTAATTTGCATGATAATCAATAATTCTTGCAGGGTCAGTTCATCATATTTCATAGTTTACACACTCTATTTAAAAAGTAGACAGATCAATCCCAGGAAAGCACATGAAACAGACCAAGCAGGTTGTAGATTGATCAGCTATTTTTGACAGAATTATAAAGCTAAGGCAAGAAAGGTCATATATAAGAAAATTCTAGGCTAAGCCCCAGTGGCATAGGGGTTGTGCGTGGGACTGCGGCCCACTGGGATGGAGGTTCGATTCCAGCTCCACGGAGCAAAGGCTGGGCCTTCTATTCCCACCACCTGAGGGCAGTGATGCCCCCCCGCCCAAATTCTATTACATCATCACCCATAGGAGAGAAAATAATGTTGTCTCAATGTTAATTTCTTGGTTTGGGCCATTACAATGGGATTAGGTAAGCAATTCTATTTAGGGTTTGTTTTGACCACTGTGCAGATGTGGGCTATGATATCAAGATTGATTATAACCTGCACATACAGAAACACACACACCAAAAGGGTATGAAAACATTTAGTACTTACACAGTTGAGATATCAGGAGAGAACAGAATGGGTCTCCCAAAGTCCACTGCCATCAAGTCTGTTCCAATTCATTGCAACTTTATAGGAAAAATCAGAACTGCTTCTTTGGGTTTTTGAGAGTTCTAAGCCTCATCTTTCTCACTCAGTGTCTGGTAGATTCAAACTGCTGACCTCATGGACTGAAGCCCAACAAATGACCCACTATACCACCATGACAGGTTTCCCAAGCACTTTCAAGTTAGGAGAATGTCTTGTGTTTTTTATCATGCTTCAGGGTTTCACCTGGGCTGGGGTTTTCTATTGCAGACAGGAGTATGAAAGATTTGAATCTTCCTGTAAGACGAAAGAAGAAGCACTGGACTTTCTTATCAGCTAGCACAGATGTGGGGCAGAGAAGAAGAGGGAGGGGTACGACTTAAGGCTTGCAGCAGTCAAGTATCAAAAGATGAAATCAGATTCTTTATTAGAGGATTAAAGGGATATTATGTCTGCTATTTCCCCTCCAACAGATTAGAAATAAGTACAAATGCTACCATTCTGGGAGCCTAGGTGAAAGCTGTATGTCGTCCTTTGTATAATTTTTGCAACACTTCTGGAAGTCTGGAATTATGCCAAAATAAAAATTTTCATTCTATAAGAGAAGGGAGACAAATCAGCCCCTATTTTTTAGAGTCATAATCCTCGTACAAAAGGAATAAGAACAGGTGAAGGAAGAAGTTTGGGTATTCTTTCTTGAATAAATTTCAAATTTTGTTTTCTAATTATAGCATTTTGGAAAAAGTACAGCTGGAATTCTCCTTAGAACCCAGGATGGTGGTACTTTTTCTCACGGACTTTGGACATGTTATCAGGAGGGACCAGTCCCTAAGGAAGGACGCTGTGCTTGATAAAAGAGAGGGTGGGGGGGAAACAGGAAAGTTCTCAAGATAGATTGACACCGTGGCTACAACAGCGCCTCCACAGGAGCAAGAGGAGGATGGAGCAGTAGGGGGTAAGGTTAGGGTCAGTCGTTTCTTTTGCTGCATGTGAAGCTACAGTGTGTCAGAACTAATTCAACAGCTTCCAACAACAATAGCAACATTTTATAAATCAATCAAGGTAGCAGCTATTGACTACATTTTGTTATATCTTCCCAGTTCTCTAAACCTTTATATATAACATGTAACATTTTTACATTTTTGATCCAAAAATTGCACTTACAGAAAGTCACTACAAGAAAGTGTAAGTACACAAATATAAATTGACTGTATTGCTTCCATTAGGAAAAGAAAAAGAACTGAATGGTCCTCAGGAGAGAAATTTTGACATTAAGAAACTGCCAATGGATAAAATCTTGGAGAGGATTTTATGTCATTTCTATGGAGGAGGTAGGGTGTTCTAGAGTTAGACCAATTGGGCAGCTAGACAAATTTCTCTCTTTATCTCTCTCTTTCTCTCTCTCTCTCTCTGTCTCTCTCTCTCTCTCTCTCTCTCTCTCACACACACACACACACACACACACACAGTGGTTTTAGCAATTTCAATCATTACAGAGTATTCTACAGGGAATATCTGATTTCCTTCCTAGATCTCTCTAGAGCATCTTGGGTTTTTTTTCATCTTTTTAAATAAGATTGACTAATCGTCTTCCTTTTGCATTTACACATTCTAGATCATCAGAAAAATGTGCTCAATTTTAAATATATTTAAGCTTTCTGTAGTCTCTGGATTACCGTGTTATATAGGGCAGGGTGTCTTCACACACACAGAAAGGTCAGTTGGATATAATCCCATTTGGGATAGGGTTTTCTTTGTATGTTAATGAGTCATTTTTCTGTGTAAGGTTTGTCCTAGATCTAGCCAAACTGAGCACTGTAGACACAGACACAAGCAAGCGCCAAGAGAGAAGGCGATCGCCACAGGAAGAACATCAGCATCTTCCCCAAGAACCGACACAGCACAGCCGCTCCACGGGGCAAAGATAAGACTGCCTGTACCTGTCATGAAAGAAAATCTCAGAAACCCAAAGGGCTGGTTCTTCCATGGCTGCTATGAGGGATTAACCCTCTGGTAGTAATAGTCTTTTTCCTTGAAGTCCCTCACGTGTGGTATTTCTTCCACAGAAGCGCTAAGAAGATAAACATCAGATCATTTAGGATTTAGAGGAAGAATTGTAGAAATTCATTTGGAGGTCCACTTCTTCAATCCCTGTTGTATGGTATAAGAGGAACTTTTTCAATGCTTTGTATGGCTCAAGGGTGGATAATATTTGTTGAAATTTTTGCCATGTCTGGTGTCATTATGTGTTAAGCATTGAGCTACTAACTGTGAGAAGCAAAATTTCCAGCTGGTCTGCTGGAGAAAGAAAAGGTCAGCTGCTCCCACAATGATTTCCAGGTTCTGATGTCTTATATAGGGTTGCTTTGAATCAAAATCAACTTGATGGTGGTGAGTTTGGGCTTTTGATTGTCATAGCAAAGAGTTTCAAGATAAAATGTTTAGGCCTAACATATTTGTGGTGAGCAAATGACTCGTTGGATATGTGGGCACCATTATGATATCCAAAATGCAATATGTTCTCTAATTATCGCAAAACTCCGGGTTGAAAGTCAAAGGCAAAATGGACCCAGTCTCCTGGAAAGAGACTTTTCATGAATTGTAATGAGTAAAGGAGAGAACTTACCTTGCAAGACTTTTCTGAATCAGTCACTGGGGTCAATGAATAATGAAGATGTACCTTGTGCAAATATTTAGTTAAGAATCCCACACGTCACCGTAAGGTTGGCAGCTTCAAACGATGCAGAGACACCTTGGGCAAAGGGAGTAATGATCTACTTCCAAATGCCTTAAAAAACACCACAGAGCACAGTTCTACTCTACATTTTCTGACCACTCTGTCAGAAAGGATCATAAGGATTTATTTTAAGCTCAGATTTTGATATGATTGTGGAGAGACCTCACTAATATTAAACCACCTGCCCCTATCTCACACCTGGCCCTGTGACTAAATTTCAATTTAGACTCTGGGAGAAGAAGAGAAATATATTGAGGATTCCAGGTCTGGTCTACCCTTGCTTGGACTTCAGGCGAGAATGTCCTTAGGAACTGGAAGATAGCATGTGTTTCAATTAGGACACTCTGCTACCTAAAAAAAAAAAAAATGTATGCCCACAAAATCTAAGATTTTGACTGGAAAATACAACACATATTTTCTTATTATTTTCAAATCAATAAGCTTGCCTTTCAGTCTCAATTCCCCCTGGATTGTCATCTTTATAAGGCACAATTTTTTGAACAGATGAATATCCCAAGTGAAATGCAAAAATGATTTTTCTAAGTTCTGGCTTTCAAAATGGCTCTCTTGTATTTGAGATCGATAATTCTAGCCATAATTTAATTTTATCAGCCAAGGAAGTGTGTGACCATGAGTACAATATTATAAATGTAATATAAAAATGAAAGAATGTCTAGAGTTTGATGAAAAATAGCTTATAGCTATCATTTATTGAACACTTGTTATGATTTTGTTACTCATTTGATATTTACTTTAATCCAGACTTATGAAAAGTGCATATTTGAGATCTCATGTATTGATTCTATGATTTAAAACTCTGCGACTCACCCCAAATATGCTCTGTGTCTTCCTGGACTTGGAGGCTCTCTCATAATATTTCTTTGCATGTAACATCAAAGAATGATGAAAAGAAATAGAATCAACCTCTTGAAAATTCATTTTGTCAGAATTTTCAATGTCTTCATTCATGTTATCCCACATGAACAAGGATGCCAAAAGAAAATTATGATCCCTATAAAATTGGACTTTTGGAAAAACAAAAGACATAGGAAAAAGAAATCAGCACTCTCTCACACTAAGTGACCTATAAAGTTCTCAAATAGGTTGTCCAAAGTCACAGGGACAGCTTTACCTTTATTTATGCATACTCACTGTCTAGCTGCTCCCATCTCATATCCCTTATTCTAGCATCCAAACATAGACCCAGTGAGTTCTTGCTGCATCTGTCCTGGATGCAGGGATTCAACATTGAGAAATAGACATTCAAAATTCACCTGCTATTTAGGCTGACAAAAGTCTAGCAAAGTGACTTTTAATTAAGGCTAGTGTGTAACTGGTAAGGGAGGGGAGGTTCACATGACAAAGAAGTTATAAGGCATATAACAAAGAAGTTATAAAGCGAAAGTTTGCCTCTAAGTGAATGCTTCACATTAACTTCCTCTCCAAAGTGATATTCCCAGACCAGCTATCCAAGTGTATATAAAACATACATATATAATTTATATACATAAAATGAACCCATTAAAATTAATAGATTAAAATGAAAAAGGTAATAACATTGAATAAGAAATAGAGTTTTAATATATTGGATGAAGGTATTCAAAAAATAAGCTAAAGGCAGAAAGAAGGTGAATGGATTATTTTAAAGATCTGAAAAAAAATTGGGGCACTTTTTCAGGTTATAGGCACCAAGAATTTTTTTTTACATTATATTCAAGTTTATTTTAAAACATATGAGTATATCTTCTTTAGTTCCTAAATTGTTTGACTGGTCCATTTTAAAATTTTAACTTTTGAAAAGAATAGAATTGAAATCAGTATGTAAACATTTAAACACTAAAAAATCTGTAATGAATGATAAGGAAAGTAGAAGTTGAATGCATAATGTACTGGTGGAGTAGTAAAAGGAGAGAATGGTTGATTGATGCTCATTGCTTGTCAAGAGATATCACCATTGGTCAAAATCTAGGATGTGCTATTAGTAGAGGGGAAAACAAGTGGCTCAAGACAGTATTTGGAACAGAGAACGTCCATAATAAATTATTTTTGAATAAGCCAATGAGTAACTAAATGCATTTGAACTTATTTATTTATTGAATACTTGTTTATTGAACATTTATTTTGTGCTGAGAAGTGTGCTAGGGACTGGTGACACAATACTGAATAAAAATAAAACCCTCAGATCTCATGGAGACTACATTCTATAACACAATGATAAAGGAAAGGAAAAACAAGTGTAAAAGTACAAGTTCATCATAAGGCATGATAGATCATTAAAAGTTGGGAAAGTAAAATAAATCAGATAAGAATTAGAGAGAGGGCATATAATTTTAGTATGGTCATCAGGGAAGGCTCAGCAGAAGACTCTCTAGGATATCAGAATGGATAAAGCTGAGTGAGTAACATTAGGAGATGCAGAAGGAGATTAGGTTGGAGAGGAGGTCAGATAATGGGGTTTTAGGCAGTTAAATTGACCATGGCCATTTGAGCAGGGTGATAATAAGTTGTTTATGTTTCCATTATCATTCTATCTTGGAAATTAACTTTGTTGGGAGGCATGCGGGGAAGGGGGCTGGCAAAAGAAAAAGAGAAAATAAAAATCTATAAGAAAACATACCAGAATATTTTAAATAAAATAAAATAAAGCCCACTGCTGTGGAGTCAATTCCAACTCACTCATAAAAACTCTGTAGGACAGACTACAACTGCCCCTTTGGGTACCTGAGACTTTAAATCTTCCATGGAACAGCCAGCCGCTTTTCCTGTATAGCAAGGGGTAGGTTCTAACTACCCCCACCATTGAATTAGGTCTTCAATGTGTAACCCACCATGCCACCAGGATTCTGCTATGAGTGCTTTAGGGGAGAAAAATTCAAAAGTTGTCAAATCTTTGATGTGTTCTCGAGGTAGAAATGATAGCTTTTGCTGACTCATGGGACATGGGGTGAGATAAAGAAATTGACCTATTATTGCAAAAATGAAATTCATTGAGTGGGTCTCAGTGGCATAGAGATCAAGAGTATATTTTTTGACGTGTCAAGTTTCACATAGTCATCAGGCATCTAAATGTACATGTTAAGCAGATAGTTGAATAACTGTCTGAGTTTCTGGGGAGAGGTAGAAGTCATTCACTTTTAAGGCACTTTCATCTCAGCAATTCTAACTCATAATGGTAATATAGAACAGACTCAAAGAGTCCCTTAGGGCTTCATGGGCTGCAAATCTTTGGAGAGCAAACAACGTCATCTTTCTCCTGCAGAGCAGCTGGTGGGTTCCAACCATCAGGGTTTGTTTTTTTTATTAACTACCCACTAAAAAGGAAACTTAAGAACTCAGTGTTGGGACACTCAAAGCTGAGTAATAAGGAAGAACCAGAAAAGGAGATTGTGAAGGAATTGTCGAGAAGGTCAAAAAGTACAACTAGAAATTATGATATCAAGAAATTCAAATCAAACAAATGCTTTCCATTTGAAATTTGAAGCAGTTATGTACTTTCCTTTGGAGGTTATTATTTGAGATTTCATTCTCCAAAAATATGTGATAAAAAATTATATTGGTCAGGTACTGTGTTAGTCCTTTGGGATTAAAAGATGAGTAAGACTTTATATCAGTGCCAAAGGAACACATTCAATGAGAAAAGATATAAAATGAAAAAAATATATAAATAAACAATGATTGTCTAACAGATGAAATCCTATCATTGAAATATGCATAGGCTGCTTTGGTAAATTAGATAAAGCCCATGGGCCTTAGTAGATTTTGACTCATAATGACCTTATCCAGGCTTTCCAAGATTGCAAATCTTAATGTGAACAGAGTCTCATCTTTCTCTTAAGAAGCAGTTCATGAATTTGAACCATTGACCTTACAGTTAGCAATCCAATGCCTAGTCCCCAGGACTATATGAGCTCCACAAACTCATCTTTATTTGACTTGGCTGGTGGGTTTGAACCATTGGCTTTTCAGTTAGCAACCTTTCAGGCTATCAGAGATGAGACTAGGAAATACACCAAAGAAAAATGAAGAAGAAAGATTTGAAGCAAGAGAAGCTTCTGCCTAAATGATAAAAGGAAAAAAAAAAAACTATTCCAAAAATTAGTTTTTTCTCTATCCCATTAAATTCTATTATCTACTGAACTGAGATTATTTTATTTAGCTTTATTCAATTTTAGATAGTTTTCATGTCTGAATTTTAATACCTTTGGTTTTATTTATTTTTTCATTTAAAAAGATAACATAATTTGGGTTATTTCATAATTTTGGCATGTTTTTTATTCTGGAAAATTAGCATATCTAAAAGTGATTTCTATGTTCGTTGTAACTTGCATCAATAAAGTAGAACTTCCTCTGAAACCCGCTTCTACTTTATTGTTGTGGTACAAAGAAAAGACAAATGTAAGTTAAAGTCTCTTAGGTAATCTGAAGTAATATTGGATGATTACAAGTTAAGAAATTAAATTACAAAAACTTGGAAATAGAAACATTGCCAGTGGGGAGACAGCAAAAAATAGCACAATTTTCTCAAAAGTTATTTTTCTCCCAAATCAAATAGATCATCATTTTTGTATTATAGACAAATATATAATCACTGGACTTGGTAAACTATCTCACCCTCTTCTAATATGCTCTGTGGATATGCTCATGTACTGTTTGAGAAACTTTTCACCAGCTGCTGCATGCACTTGTTGGCTTTACACACAGCTGGGGAAATCATGCCCACCCTCTGCTGCACCACAAACAACTGGGGTATCTCCCTTTCAAACAGCTAGGGAAACTCCTACCTACATCTCAAGGCCCTACAAGTGATTGGGGGAACTTCTACCCACTATTTGTAATACTCCACACTGCTATGGGACTATGTACCTCAAACTCCACAGCAATTTCTTCAACTAGGGAAATTCTGCCTGCCATCTATGGTGCACTTCACCAAGGAAGATACACCCAACCGCCTTTGGCAGCACTCCAATTGCAGAAGGAAATGCCACATGCCATTGGAGATACCCAAAGCCCTGTAGGGTACACCACCAAAGTTTCCTTGGAGATCGGCCACTGACAAGCCATCCTCGTGGGTCCACAACCACCTGACCAGTGCCCCATGAAAGGACTATCCAACTCACATTCCAAATAACAGAATATTGGTTGGCTAGGCTAAGAGTGAAATCACAGGAAGATACAGCCTGATGATAGCCCCCTCCCCCATCCCCATACAACTACCTACAGGAAGCTCAAAGAAGCACTCAAACAAGTCCCCCAAAGACTCCAGTATTCTTTTACTCTCTGGAAAATGGTGCTGGCCTCCTCTAAAACAACATGTAAAAAACAACCAGTCACAATAGCACTAATGAAAAGCGAGAGCAAAAGAAGAAAATGCTAGAGGAAGTCATGAACCTAACAAAGTGAATAGAGGAAGTAGACATTGACCTGCCACTGAAGAAAATCTTCATAATGCTGCTTGGAGTCATACAGGATATGAGGGAAGCAATACAGAAAAAGGATGAAATGATAGAGAAGAAAAAGACCATGCACCAAAGGGAAGTACACAACCTAAAGGATAAAATAACATAATCCTCTAACAAAGTAACAGACTCTGTCGACAGACTTGATGAGGGAGAGAATCACACAAGTGACTTAGAGTTAAAGTTAGACTTCAACAAATGGAAAAGGCCGTCAAATAAAAACGAATCTGAGAAGCTGAAGAAAACCTGAGAGCCATGTTTGAGTAGCAATATTAGAATGACTAGACTATCAGAACAAGACACAGCAAAGAGGTCAACAGGGAAAATAGCAAGGGAATTCTTAGAGGAAACCTTCCCCATCTTAATAAATGAAAATTAGGCGATAATTCATTCAAGAGACTGAAAGAGCACCAGCTAGACTGAATCCCACAAAGAAGTCACCAAGACCCAGAATAATTAAATTATCAAACTATGAGGAAAGGGAGAAAATCATAAGAGCAGTTAGGGAAAAGTAAATAGACATTTATAAAAGTACCTATATAAAAATAAGTTCAGATCCATCTGTGGACATGATGAAGAGGAGGAAGTGGAGTCACATATTCCAAAAATTGAAAGAAAATAACACTAAGACAAGAATACTATATCCAGCCAAATTATTTATTAAGCTAGGTGAAGAATCTTCCCAGACAGGAAAAACTCAAAGAATGCATAAAAAGAAATCCAACCCTACAAAAGATTTTGCTAATCCAGTATGAGTAGGAGATCAACACTCACTGAGCACAAATAAGAGACTGTCACATACAACAACTTTGCCAGAGGGTGACAAAAAGAAAACAGCCCACAAAATAGCATTACCTCAATGGTGGAAAGAAGACAAGAATGAATCACACACACATACAACGCAAATCGATAACATAAGTTAGGTAGGATAACACCCAATGTAAAAGGTACAATATGACATCACAGAGTCCACAGATTGATGTAATAACACTGAATATCAATGGACTGAACTCATGTATTATAAAGCAAGGCCTCGCAGACTGGCTAAGAAAACATAACCTTGCTGCCTAAAGGAGAAACATCTCAAGTGTGCAGACAAAAAAAGAAGACTGAGAATTATAATGTGGAGAAAATAATACCAAGCGAATGAAAATTCAAAAAAGCAGGGATAGCGATCTTAATTTCTGACAAAATTGATCTCAAGGTACAAACCATAATAAGAGATGATGATGGGCACTATAGAATTTTCAAGAGAAAAGTAGACCAAGAACCAGTGAGCATTATAAATATATACATGTTCATAAATCATAAATTGTAAATCAAACACTCTAAAAATGCAAAAAGAAATTACAGGCTCAACAATTATAGTAGGTGAACTTAATACACCATTATCTGAAAAAGTCAGCTCACATGGAATGAAAATTTACAAGGAAGCTACAAATCTGAACATCACAATCGGGCAACAACCTTATAGATATTTTCAGAGCTTTCCACCCAAATACTGAAAAATTCTTTTAAAGTCCACATAACGCATACTCAAAGATAGACTCAAACATGAGTCAAATCTGTGTAAATTCAAGCACATAGAGATTGTACAAACTTCTCTCTCTGACCATTATAGCATAAGGCTGGAAATCAGCAAAAAGAGGATGAAGAAAACAAGGGCACACAATTGGCGGATGAATGACTCTATTGAAAAGTAGTAGATATTGACTCAGATCAGAGATGAAATCAGGAAGTTTCAAGAAACCAATCAGATTGGATATATGACATACCAAACCTTTGGGAAAAAGCAAAGGCATTTATCAGAGGAAGTTTGATAACAGCAATACATGCAAACATGGGAAATGATGAGAGACATATGGTTAATATGCTGGCACAAAACTTACACCAATTAGAACAGAGTCAGCAGGACAGTCCTACTAATAGCAAAAGGAAAGAAATACTAAAAATCAGGGATGAGATACAGGAAGAGGAAAACAAGAGAACTATAGCAAAAATAATGCAGCAAAAGGTATCTGGCATCAAAGAACTAAAAATCATATCATTATAAATGAGGGGGAATACAGATTGGGGACCCCAAGTCTATCAGTAGGTGAAGCAAAATCCCCTTACATAGGACTTGCAGAAAGGAAACAAGCCAGTCAAGGTAAAGTGTAGTAACAATGAAATATGCAATTTTCCTCTAGTTCTTACATTCTTTCTATGACCCAATATTAAGATTTCAATTCTGCCTTCCAAATTAAGCTAGACTGGGGGATGTAAACTGGAGTCGGAAATATGGGGGATTCAGGACAGATGATCCCTTCAGGTTAAGTGATTAGAGTGGTGATAGCGGGAGAAGGAAGGGAAGGTGGAGTAGAAAGGGGGAACCAATTGTAGGGATCTACACATAACCTCCTCCCGGGGAATAAACAACTAGGAAGTGGGTGAAGGGGCACATCATATGGTTCATCAGGGATGGGGAGTAGGAAGGGAAGGGAAATATGGGGAGCTGATACTGAGGATCTAAGTAGAAGGAGGATATTTCAAGAATGATGGCAACAAATGTACAAGTGTAGTCTGCATACAACTGATGTATGTATTGATTGTGACAAGAGTTGTATGAACCCCCAATAAAATAATTTTGAAAAATAATAATCAAGCAAAAAAAAGTTGGTTCTTTGAAAAAACTGACAGAATTGATGGACCACTGCTGAGCCTAACCAAAGAAAGGAAGGAACAAATTACAATAGCAAGGATGAGCAAAGAAACAGGGGACATTACAACAGACCCTAATGAAATCTAAAAGATAATTACATGGTACTTCAGAGATCTGTACTGTAATGAATTCAACAACCTAGAAGACATCTCTCCCTAGACTATCCTCGATGGACCTCAAGAATCTCAACACACCCATAGCAATAGAAGAAATGACAAGCTTATCAAGAGATTGCCAACAAGAAATTCCTCAAGCCAGATAGCTTCGCAGGAGAATTCTAGCAAGCATTCAGGAAGAACTGAAGTCAATCCTACACACTCTACCAGAGCATAGAAAAGATGGAACAACATAGAAAAAGACAGAATATCCCCAAACCCTTTCTATAAAGTTACCATCACTCCTAATACCTAAAGCAGGCAAGGATTCCACAAGAATCTAGAACTGCAGACCAATATCGCTAATGAATATCAATGCAAAAATCCTTAACAGAATACTGTTAACAGAAAACAAAAGCATATAAAATCAAGAATTCACCATGAACAAGTGTGTTTTATACCAAGGATTCAGGAATGGTTCAATATATGAAAGACCATTAGTATTATTCATCACAGTGACATGAAAAATTATAACAACAACATGATAATATCAATTGGTACAGAAAAATCATTTGGCAACATCCAATACCTATTTCCATTTAAGACATTCAGAGATAGGGATGGAAGGAAAATTCTCATTATATAAGCTACCTATGAAAAACCAACAGTAAATGTGATGATCAATTTAGAAAGACAAAATCAATTCCACTGAAAAGGGGGATCAGACAAGGAATGCCCTTGATTCCACTCTTATTTAACATTGTATGGAGGTCCTAGCTAACATCATAGGCCAAAAAAAAAAAAAATACATCAAAGATATTTGTGGGGGAAAGCAAAAGGTAAAAATATCATTATTTGTAGACAATATTATTTTATATATTGAAAATCTCCAAATCTCCAAAACTCCAAAAGTGGAGTACCGGAAGAAATGGAGAAATATGGCAGAATCACAGGATACAAGATCAGCAAACAAAAGTCTATCAGACTGCTATGCATATCAGATAAGATCACAGAAGAGGTGATTAAAAGGTTGTACTCTTTACAATACACAAGCACAAACAGAAATATCTAGGAAATATCTGACTAAAAATACATATATATGTATTTGTACGAGAAAAACTACAGAACACTATCACAAGTAACCGAGTGACCTCAACAATTGGAGTAATATTACATGCATGTGGATTGGAAGACAATATAGTAAAGATGTCAGTTCTGCCTAAGTAATTATATAAAAATGCTACTCCATTATGAATACAATAAACCTTCTTCAAAGAATTGGAAAAATTGATCACCAAGTTCACATGAAAAGGGAAGAAGCCCATAATTAGCAGAGAACACCTCATGTAGAAGGGCAAAGAGCACTGGCTCTATCTGACTTTAGCACCTATTATATAGTCAAAGTCACCTATTATATACTCAAAATGTTGTAGCATTGATATAACCACAGATATTAAGACCATTGTAAAAGTGCTGAAAAACAGAAACAGAAAAATCAGCGTAGAGTACAGATTTTTGATAAGGGTCTGAAAAATATCAAATGGGAAGTGGATGCCCTCTTCAGTATGTGCTGCTGGAAAAAATGTAGCATATCTGCAGTAAAATGAAACAAGATCCTTTACAGACTCCATGCACAAGAATACACTCAAGGTGGATCACAGACTTTGAAGTAAAATCCCAAGCTATCAAGGTCATCAATGAGGGAATTGGGACCAACCTGAGAACTTTGGCACAGAGATTACATAGGCTATCAGAATTAGAGAAGGATACAAACACAGAGGAGTCACAAATTCACAAGTGGGAGATACTCAAGATAAAATACCTGTATATATCAAAGGAATTCACTGAGAGAGTAATGAGAGAGCCCACAGACTGGAAAAAGCATCCTTAGCAATGACACTTCAGACAAAGACTTTATTACTAGACCCTACAATATTTTTCTAGCTTGCAATAAGAAAAAACTAACCACCCACTAAGGAGGTGGGTAAAGGACCTGAATACAAGTTTCACAAAGGCAGAAATCCAAATGATCAATAAACATATGATAAAATTTTCCCAATCATTAGTCATAAGAGAAATGCAAATTAAAATAACTATGAGATACCACCCAACAATCTCAAAGATAGCCAAATTAAAAAAAATCAGAATGCAACAAGTGTTGGAGGGACTGTGGTAAGATAGAAACTCTTGGTGAACCTATAGGTATGTACCGCCATTATGGAAATCAATTTGACTGTATCTAAAACAGATGGAAACTGAGCTACCATATGACTCAGCAATCCTCCTATTGGGCATATACACAGAAAAGGCAAGAAACAACCCATGGTCAGACATTTGTGCTCCAACATTCATCGCCACACCATTGCAGGGAGTTGGAAACAACCCAAATTGCCATAAATGGATGACTGGATAAAAAAAAACTGGTACATACATACGATGGAGTACTACACATCTCTGAAAAGCAGTGATGAACATGTGAAGGACATTGCCTCATGGGAACAACTAGAGGAAATCATTCTATGCAAAGTAAGCCAAGTACAAAAGGACAAGTACATTAGTCCACTGAGGTAAGCGCAAAAAATGGGCATAGGAGAAAAGCAACTGCATACATACATTCCTGGGGTGAGGGCTAGGTATTATGTCAGAGGCCAAACCAAATCCAGGGATATATATGGCAGCCAACTAAATAGGAAGAGGAAAGAAAGAGAAAAAAAGACATAGGTAGGGGGGTGAGCAGGGTACTAAACCAATCAAGGGTAGAGTATTGTTTATATCTCCACAAGAGAGCGAGAGAGTCAGCCTTCAACCCAAAACATGAGTACAACACCGGCATGTACCAGGGAACCAATGGAGAGGTATGCGGAGTCCATCCAAATCCCAACTATATGGACACCATCCACCCTGCACCCCCAAAAATGCATTTCAGAGGACAGCACTGAAGCTACAGCTTGGGGAGAGAGGAAGGTCTGATTAGAACACAAAGGAGAAATGAGCCATGTAACAGGAGGGGAACACATCAAGCCGTGAGGATGATGGTCCTGCTCAGAGTAGACAATTCACAGAGAGGAACATAGGGTTGACCCCACCCTGAGACACGACATCCCTCACTGAACCACTGCTCTATGGGGAACAACACTGGAGACACAGTGCCAGAATTGTGCACAATCTGACCCCATCACACTGAGGCAAAACACTAAGGGAATGCAGCAGAGAAGCAAGGGGAGCAAAATGATGAAATCCCCAGGGAATACCAAAAATAGAATTTGGAGACTCTGGCACCACATCAGACTCAACTGAAAAACATTTGTAACGACCAACAAAAAGACATGGAATTATTTATAGGCCTTTCCATTTTTGTTAATGGCTTTTTTATGTTGTTATTTTGCTTTTGTTTTCTGTTGTTATTGTTTTGATTTTGACTTCCTTTGCTTTTTGTTTGGCTTTGCTTGGTTTATAGCTTATTAATGTCTCTGTATGTGGATCTAGATAAGATAGGTGGGATAAACAATTCAGAGATGAAAAGAATGGGACCAATGGTTTTAGGGGGATACCAGAGAAGAGGAAGTAGAAGAAAGGAAGGAAGGTAGGGGTGCGGGGGTGGAACCAACTCAGGAACAATGGAACAACAAATGAACTAAAATCAATGGAGAGAAGGGTGTAGTATGCCTAGTGGGGCTTAATCAAGGGAAATGTAGCAGTGAGGAATTACTAAACCTGAATGAAGTCTGAACATGATGGTGGGACAAGAGGAAAGTATATGGAAATATAGGCCTGAACCAGGAAGCTAAGAACATTTATAGAAGTCTGAATACAGACAGGCACTTACATACTTAAGTATATTTATATATAACGAGAGGGGAATAGCTCTATGTACTTATGTTAAGAATTAAGGTTGAAGATGGACATCGGGCTGCAACTCAAGTACTCCCTCAACACAAGAACACGTTGTTCTAAAAATCCAGCATTCTGTGATGCTCACCTTCCCAACATCATCACTGAAGACAAAAGCGGTGTATAAGCAAATGTGGTGAAAAAAGCTGGCGATACCCAATTATCAAAAGATACAGTGACCAGGGTTTTAAAAGCTTGAAGATAAAAAAGTGACCATCTAGTTGATAAACAACAAAGCCCACATGGAAGAAGCACTCTAACTTGTGTGATCATGAGGTGTTGATGGTATGAGGTATCAAGGATCTAAGACACAATGTGAATGGGGGGGGGGGTGCATGGAGCCCCCAAACCCACCTGTAGACAATTGGGCATCCCCTCATAGAAGGATCACAAAGAAGTGATGACCCAATCAGGGTGCAGTATAGCACCAATGAAGCACACAACTTTCCTCGAGTTCTTTAATGCTTCCTTCCCCCACTATTATTACCTCAATTCTACTTTACAAATTTGTTTAGACCAGACTATGTCCAGTGTTACAGATAAGAGACTGCAACCCAGGGAATTCAGAATAGATTAACCCCTCAGGGTCAACAACGAGAAAAAAGTACCAGGACAATAAGGAGAAGATGAGGGGAGAAAGGGGGGAATCAATCACAAGACTCAACATACAAAACCCTTCCAGGAGGACAAACAATAGAAAAGTGGGTGAAGGGTGACAGAGGACAATGTAAGGTATGAAAATAATAACCTATAACTTATCAAGGGTTCATGAGAGAGAGTGGGTTGGGAAGGGAGAGGAAAATGAGGAGCTGATATCAAGGGCTCAAGTAAAAAGAAAATGAATGGAAAATTATAATGATAATAAAAGGACAAATGTGCTCAACACAGTAGATGAATGCATGGATTGTGCTAAGAGATGTAAGAGCTCCCAATAAAAGTATTTAATTTAAAAAAAGATGGCATTTGGATACTAAAAAAAAAATCAACTATACCTTGACCTAGAAAACAGTATACTTTGAGTCAATCTCTTCATGTGCACAGATCATGTCAACAGAATTTGCTCATGTATTACCTATTCTGTGACTAATGCCACCACTGTTTTTCATATCAGACTAATAAGTATTAACATATCTTGCAACAGAAGTAAAACAACAGGGTAAATATTCTTATAATCATTTTATGTTGATTATTAACTTATTTACAGTATTCTTCTAAACAATTTCATTTATGATAGGGAGATGGAAAAAGAATGATATAACTTGTGAAATATTCCAATGAAAATTTTATGTAAGCTTTGTGAATCTTATTTATGTAAAACCATTGAAATGGAAGAGATCTGCTAGCCAACCACAAAAGAATACAACATGTTAAAAAAGTCTAAAGTTACAGCACAATCAACTTTGCGTATATATTGAAATTCTATACAAAGATATATAACAAATAACCAACTCAAGAAGATGTCTGTGTTCTTTCAAGATTAAAGAAAAATAATGGCATTACGGAGAGCTACAACACTGGTATTTAGAAATGACTGGGATGACAAAAGAAGAAGACAAATGCAGCAGAGAGTGGCAGTTCATATGGGTGTAAATTAGGTTAGTAAATCAAAGCTATTGCATGAGTGTTCTTTAAGCACTGCAACCATAAAAGTATAATTTTACTTGCTATCACATTTTATAGAGAACAACAAAATAGAGATACTTAAATCAATTGACCTATTGTTTAACATAAATATTTCACTGCCTGGAGAAGGCAGTTGATATATTGTGAATTGATTGTATAAATCCAGGAGCTGATTTTAAGCAATTCTGTGGCACCTACCAACATGTTGCCCTGAGTTAATTTATTAATCTCCACATAACTATATGAGTCAGACTGACTCAACAGCACCTTACAATAACAGAAGCAACAACAGTGTGTGTTTAGGAATAATTTTGAGGCAAGAAATATTCTTTGATCTTTGATACAAGAGATTCCAAATCATCTTATATTTCCCAGGATTCAAGCTGGTCACAAGAAGATTTTGCTACATTTTTTGTATTCCATTGTTATTATTACTGAAAGTGTACTTTTTGGATAATTGCATTACAGACTGTTGCAAACCCATTAGTAATTGGAGGGAGAATGCAATTATATAACAGGCAACATGACCATTGTTTTAAATCAATTTGTATTTCTGAAATATAGTTCTTTGGTATTAATAAGAATTTCTTTTGTTACACTTAAGGATGACTCTAGCTAATTTTAAAAAAGAGATTGATTAAAATAATATGGTGTGTAAAAGTGGCCTGAATACAATTGATGTTGTTAGGGACTGTGATGGGAGTTGTAGGGGCCCCCCAATAAAATGATTAATTTTTAAAAAAAGGGGGGAGGGGAAAGGGGAGTTTTTTTTTTAAAGAGGAGCTAGTATCAAGGGCTCAAGTGGAAAATATTGGGAAATGTATGTGGAAATATGTTTGCAAATGTGCTTGATACAAATGACGTACTGAATGTTGTAGTAGCTGTAAGAAACCCCAATAAAATTAAAAAAAATATTTAAAAAAAAGTAGAAAAGCATGAAGTTTGAAAATGGACTTATTCAAAGGGTCCATATTGGATATAATTTGCTAAGAATTTCATACCCATATGGACAGACATTGAAAATGTTAGATGGCAACATTTTTGCTGGGTGGATTTTTATTATAATAAATATTAAATGCTTCTAATATAAGACAAAAACATATGGCTTGTTTGTTGTACAAGTTTCTATATAACCTTTTTATTTTCTAATTAACATCTAAGGTATATCCTCTGCTCATAAATATCTTTCATCCAAGATTCTCTCTCTACTTGAAGTGAGTTTCCTCCATTCAAAAGGTTCAGGGTTTATTTCTAAATTCCAGCAGAAAGAGTGTTTGGAAGTCTGACCTTAGTTTACTATATAACTGCCACGAGTGCCAAAATTGAAAATGGAGCATCCTTGTTGATCCATCTCTCTCCAGATGTGAAGAATGATATGGGTTCTCAGAGAAAGATGGTTATTTTTAAGTTTAGCAAAACCATATTACTGGAGTATTTGCAAAAGGCCTTTAAATGCTTATGGGGAAATGTCATTGTCTTTTAATTCCCTTTATGAATCCCCTTGCAGTCCCCAAGGAGCCCCCAATCCCAACCCATGCTATGCCAGAATATAAATTTTTATCAGTCATTTCCTATCAGTGAAGCTTAGATGAATCATCATAGTTCATGCAAAAGGTTCTAGTTCTGTTATACTTGGAAGAGAAAACAGTCTGAATCACTTTCTTCTTTTGGATGCTATGCCCTTTTAATTGTCCTTATCCAGCATCTAGCTTTGCATAACAGAGAACAGCATACAGAAGAAACAGGTATGGTTGGACCATGGGATATTCTTCTGTCTTCAGGACCTTGCATCTCTTGTCATATTTGCATAACTATGAGGTAGTACTCAACCATTTCCAGTAAGCATAGACAAATATGCTTTCAGATATTGTCTGTGTCTATCTGGGTAAACAAGTGAATAGAAAGTTCTCTTACACACACAGCAAAACCAAAACAAATGCATTGATGTTTAATATAACTCAAGGTAAACAAATATAACTCAAATATAACTCAAGTATGCAAAGCAGAACTATTCAATGGGGGTTTTCTAGCTATAATCTTAATGGAAACTACATACCAGGCCTTTATTCTCTGGAACCTCTTAGGGTAGTCACACCACATTTGTGAAACCAATAAATCTGTACATAGATATAACTTTCTGTATGTGCACTATTGCTTTTGGTTTTTAAAGATAGTCTATTTAACTTTTATTGTTAAGAATACACACAACATCACTCACATCTGGTCAACAATTTCTTCAAGTGAAATTCAGTGGCATTGATTACATTTTTCAAGTTGTGAACCCATTCTCATTCTTTCTTTTTTAAAAGTCATTAATAGTGGGTTCTTGTACAACTCTTATCACCCTCCATCCATTCATCTATGCAGCCAGCCAGCCATGTATCAAGCACAATTGTACATATGTTGCCATCATTGTTTTCAAAACATTTCTTTCTACTTGAGCCCTTATTATTCACCTCCTCATTACCGCTCTCCCTCATGAACTCTTGATAATTTATAGTTTTTTTTCATGTCTTGAGCTGTGCAATCTCTTTATTTACCCCTTTGTCTGTTATCCATCCCCCTGGGAAGAAGTTATAGGTAGGTCATTGTGATTGGTTCCCCCTTTCTTATCCCACATTCCCCCTACCCTCCTGGTATGACTACTCTCAATATTGGTTCTGAGCGGTATATCTATCCTGGATTTCCTGTGTTTCCAGCTCTTATCATGTACATGGTCTGTTTTAGCCAGATTTGCAAGGTAGAATTAGGGTCATGAAAGTGGGGGTTAGGAAGCATTAAAGAACAAGAGGAAAGCTGTATGTGTCAATGGTGCTTTACTGCACTCTGATTGGCCCGCCTTCTCTCCAGGACCCTTCTGTAAGGGGATGTCAAATTGCTTAAAGATTGGCTTTGGGCTTCCACTTGGCACTCCTCTCCTCATGTACTTCGCACTCACCTCTGGGTTTTTGATATCTGATACCTAATCCCATCAATACCTCAAGATCACACAGGCTGGTGTGCTTCTTCATTGTGAGCTTGTTTATCTTCATTTTTCTGTAGATACGTATCCATTTTTTCCAACACCACATATTGAAGAGGGCATCCACTTATCATTTGATACTTTTTTTGGCCCTTATTGAAGATGTCTTTAGACTGATTATTTTATTTCTGGGTTTTCAATCCTTTTCCATTGGCCTGAATATCTATCATTATACCAACACCACACTGTTTTGAACACTGTGACTGTATAGTAAGTGATAAAGTCAGATAAAGCAAGCCCTACAACTTTGTCCTTCTTGAGGAGGTCTCTGTTAATTCTGGGTTTCTTACATCTCCATACGAAGTTGGTAAACTGTTTTTCCAGTTCTTTGAAAGATGATGGTATTTGGATTAGGACAGCATTGAACTTATATAGTGCCATTGGCAGAACTGACAACTTTACTATCGTAAGTCTTCTGATCCACAAGCATGGGATAGCCATCCATTTTTTGAGGTCACCCTTGGATTCTTTTAATAGTGCTTTGTAGTTTTCCTGATACTTTTTTTGTTTTTTGTTTTTTAAGTCAGGTATATCCTTATATATTTCAATTTGTGTTTGGCGATTTTGAAGGGTACCACCTTTTGATTCTCTCTTTTGTGGCCTTGTCTGATGTGTATAATAGTCTGATATAATTCTATTTGTTGATCTTATAACATACCACTCTCCCATATTCCTCTATTGCTTCCAGGACTGCTCTCATGGGACTTTTGGGATTTTTCCATATATGAAATCGTATCATCTGTGACTAGTGATCATTTCACTTCTTTCTTCCCCAGATATTTTTGATATATATATTTTTTGCCTTATACTGTTAACTAGGACATCCAGTACAATATCAAACAGAAGTCGGGACAAGGACATTTTTGTCTATTCCCCCATGTCAGAAGAATTAATCTCATTGACTTTTTCTCCATTGACTACCACAGTGGCTATTGGTTTTTCATATATAACTTGTATTTTATTGAGGAATTTTCCTTCCATTCCTATTTTCTTGAATGTCTTAAATAGGAACTGGTGTTGGATGTTGTCAAATGCTTTTTATGCTTCTATTGATATTATCATGTGGTTCTTATAATTTTTCATTTCATTATGGCAAATAATAAAAATGGCCTTATGTATGTTGAACCATCACTGTGGCCCTGGTATGAATCCTACTTGTTCATAGTGAAGTGTTTGTTTTATATATTTTTGTAATCTGTTGGTTAATGTTTTTTTAAGGAATTTTGCATCAACAATCGTTAGGGAAATTGGTCTGTAGTTCTCGATTCTTGTTTGTGGGATACTTGTCCAGTGTAGGTACCAGAGTTATACTAGTCATTCATTTCATAGAATGAATTTGGGAATTTCCCTTCTTTTTCTATGTTTGGAAAATTTTGTGTAGGATTGATGTTAATTCTTCCCTGGATGCTTAATAGGATTCTCCTGTAAAGCCATCAGGTTCAGGGGAATTTTTTTGGGGGGGTAATCCCTTGATAACCTTGTCTATTTCTTCTATTGGCATGATTATGTTAAAATTCTTGGCATCCCTCAAGGTTAGTCTAGGGAGGGATTGTTTTTCCAAGAATTTGTCCATGTTTTCCATGTTTGAATTCTTTGGGGGAAAGTCCTTCATTGAACTGTGTAAATATGCTTTTGATTTCACTAGGGTCCCTTGTAATGCCCCCTCTTTCATCCCACATTCTTTCTATTGAAATTTGTTCCTTCTTTTCTTTGGTTATGTTCAGAGGACTTTCAATTCTGTTTATCCTTTCAAAGAACCAATTTTAGCAGCATTTTCCCCATAGTTTTCTTATTTTCCCTGTCCTGAATATCAGTCCTAACTTTGATTATTCCTTGCCTTTTGGTATTAGTTGGATTGTCTTGTTGACTCTTCTCTAGTTGCTTTAAATTTTGTGCCAGCATGTCAACCACAATTTTCTCTTCCTTTTCCATGTGTGCATATATTGTTATGAAACTTCCTGTCATGGCTGCCTTTGCTGTGTCCCACAAGTTTTGGCATGCAGTGCTCTCATTCTCATTGGTTTGTAGAAATTTCCTAATTTCATTTCTGATCTGTGCCAGTACACACAACTTTTGTAATAGAGAGTTATTCATCTTCCAATTGTTTGTCCTTGAGCTCTTCATCTTCCATTTGTTGATTTCCAGCCTTATGGCACAGTCATCAGAGGGGGATGTCTGTATGGTACCAATGTGCTTAAATTTATGCAGATTTGCCTTATATCCTAGCATGAGATCTGTGTTTGATTATGTGCCATGTGGACTTGAAAAGAACTTGAATTTTTTCTTGTTTTTGGGTGGAGAGCTCTGTAGATATCTCAGGTCAAATCGTCTAACTCTACTGTTAGGTCTTTAGCCTGTTTAGGTCTTTGGAGTTTCTTTCCCAGTGATATATCTTTTTCAGAGAGGACTGTATGGAAGCCACCTACTATAATTGTTGAGGGGCGGTGATTTCTTTTTTCATCTTTTGGTGTATTTGACATATTCCACCGAATGCTTGTTCTGAGAGTAAATGTTTGGAATTCTTTGTGGTTTTTGGTCTATGGGTGCTTTAAGCACTATATAGTGTCCTTCTTTATCTTTCTGTGGCTTGCAGTTTGAGATCAATTTTATCTGAGATTAGGATGGCAACTCCTGATTTTTGGAATTGTTATTTGTTTGGTACTTTTCCCCTCCAGCCTTTGATTCTCAGTCTGTTTTTTTTGTTTGTTTGTTTTTGGCATCACTGCTGCCTGGTGGTGGGAGTAGGAGGCCCAGCCTTTGCTCCTGGGGAGCTGGAATTGAACCTCCACCCCAGTGGGCTGCAGTCCCATGTACAACCTCTACGCCACCGGGGCTCAGCCCTTCTCAGCCTATTTTTGTCTGTAATCTTGAGATGTGTTTCCTGTAGGCAGCAGATCGAGGGGTTGTGTTTTCTAAGCCAAGCTGTTAGTCACTGCCTATTAAAACCTGAGTTCATTCCAATAATATGCAGGGTTATAACAGCTATCTGTGTACTCTGTGGTGTCATTTTATCACTCTTGTGTTGGGTATTTTCCTACTGCCATTTCTTTTCTGTGGGTTGTGCATAGGTGTGTTTGTGGTTCATTCTTTCCTTCTTTCCATTTTTGAGCCAGTTTTATGTTGAAGACTGCTTTCCCTTTGATAGTCTCTAGGTGAAGTTGTTCTGTATGGCAACCTTTCTGTATTTGCTTGGTGAGGTTTTTTCTTCTGTTCGGCACTGGTTTTGCAAGGATATTTTGTAATGCTGGATTCTTTTTAGTGTATTCTTTGATATCTTTCTTTGTCTGGAAAGATTCTCCTTTCTCCATCAACTTTGATAGATAATTTAGGTGGAATAAGTATTCTTGGGTTTATGTTATTTTCCTGCAATTTTGAAATATGTTACCCCACTTTCTCCTTATCTTCATAGTGTCCACTGATGTATATTGTTATCTGCTTACCTTTGTATATGATTGCCTGTTTTTCCCTAGATGCTCTTATAATTTTCTCCTTTTCCTCATGAGGAAGGCTTGGTGATTTCTTGGGATTCATTCTAGCTGGCATTCTTCTGTTCTCCTTGATGATGGCCTGTTTTGCTTTCATTAAGCTAGGAAAGTTTTCCTCCAATAATTCTGTCACTATTTTTGAAGTTGATTTCCTTGATGAGCATTTCTCTGCTAATGAAGTAATTCTGATCCTGTTTCTTCTCATAGCATTAGGCATAGCTCTGAGGTTTTTATCAGCTTCTCTAATGGACTTGTTAGAGTTTTTCTCACATTTATTAGTTTCTGCTTGCAAGTCCACTGGCTCACTGGTGCAGTTCTCTGCCTTCTCCATTTTCTGGGAAAAGGTCATGAGTTTGCTATTAATTTTTGTTATCTTGCCCCTTAGTGATTGTATTTTCCTTTGGCTTTGGGTCTTTATCTCCTCTATCATTTCATCCTTTGTCTCCTATATAATTCTAAGCAGCATTCTGAAGCTTTCTGTGGGAGGTTAACATCTGCCTTTTCTATGACTGCTGTTAGGTCCAGGTGGTCCTCTGGAGTGAAATTTTAGTTTTATTTTCTTGTTGAAGCTGTGGAAGCAGATTGCTGAATTTTGATCGATTTATTGGAAATAGGTTCCATTTTCCTGGGTGTCTCAGAGGCCTGGGCTCTCTCTTTGGCAGGTTGGTGTCAGTGTTTCTACAGGCTGCCTATAGTCAACTACCTTGAGGAGCTATGTTTTGCCTTAGTCCTGCTGAGGTTTCCTCCTCACCTTGACCTATGCTTTGTGCTCCACCCACCCTCAGCTCTCCACAGGCACTGTTTGAAGCTGTGCACATTGATCTGATGGAAAGTGTTGGCCTAAGCACAGAACTACTGCTTGGAGCACAGAGACAGGGGGTGGGTGTGGAGAGGATTGAGTAGGGAGAAGGGAGAATGCAGTAGGCAAGCAGGAGCTTCTGCCAAACTTGTGTATCCAATGCTTGGCAGACCTGGAGTGTCATGGCAGCATGGGACCTGGGGTGGGAGGTTGGGGAGATGGCTGGTGAGTCTGTGGGAAGCACCGACATTGAGTGGGAACCTCTGGGTGGGTGTTTGGGGAGTCTGGATGGTGGGTCTGCATGAAGCGCCAAGGGAGACCAGAATCCTCTGCTACATGCCTAGTTGCCCTTTGGTGCCAGGGATCAAGCTTTGTGAGGGGAATATGCTGGCTGGTGGGTCTGTGAGGAGCACGTAGATGGGGCATGCACCTAGATAGGGGAGATGGGGATGCAGGTACTGGTCTGCAGGTCTGCAAGGAATGCCTAGATGGGGCAGGTGCCTGGCGGGGGTCCACTGGCTGGTGGGTCTGTGCAGAGTGCAGAGTCAGGGCAGAAGCCTCTGCTATACTCCTGGCTGACCTATGGTGCGAGTTAAGATAGAGCATGTGCTCTGAGTGCCACAAAAGAGACCATGGGTGTTCCCAAGGAGTGCAGGCGATGGGGTCAAAGTCAATTTCTGGTTCAGAGAAGTACTCTGAGTTGTCTTGAGAACCAACAGACAGACGATACCCCTAGTGGGCCCCAAATCCCTCTCACCAATTGCCATGGAGGTCTGAGTGCGAGCTAACTAGCCCGACACCATCTTGGCCACGCCTCTTTACTATTGCTTTTGCTATTGCTAGATGGTGTCACCTTTATTCAGAGTGACTTATGAATAGCACAATAAGGCACAGCACATCAAGGTTCTGCAACATTCTCACCATTGTTGCAATGCTTGAGTCCATCGTTTTGAGGCATTGTGTTGGTCTATCTTGTTAACTATCTTCTTCTTCCTTTTTTTTTTTTTTTTGCTGAGTCTCTATCAAGCATAATGGCCTTGTCTGCAAGCAAGTATCTCCTGACAGGTCCAAATTATGTGAAAACCATGCCTTGCTTGCTTCTAAGGAGGCTGCTTCTAGATACATTTCTTTCAAGATAGATTTGGAAGTCACTCTTCTGGAAGTCCATGATATACTTGATATTCTTGCCCAATATCATGATCCATAGGCATTAATTCTTCTCCTAGCTTCCTTATTTATCGTCTTCTTCTAGCTTCCTTATTTATTTTCATGTGTACATAAGGTGACTGAAAATAGCATGACTTGATAAAATGTTCCTTCATTTTCAAAGTGATGTTGCTGTTTTTTTTTAATCCCTTAAGGGGATCTTGGGCAGCAAATTTGTTCATGGCAATATGTCTTTTGATTTCTTGACTGCTTTTCCATAATTGTTCATTGTGAATCCAAATAAAATTAGAAACAACAATTTTACGGTCTCTTCTGGAAAATATTTTGGACTTTACGATGTTTCATATCTTTCTAATGAGCCATTTCTTTGTTCCTGCATGCATCCAACTCATTTGGTCTTCAGTTACTAGTGTTATATAACTGCATTCTTCAGATGGCCATTACCGTTGGATGGGATATGTTTGAGATCATACTTTTGACTATCATTGATGTCAGTTTGAATTTGAGGATGAGGTATGGTGGTCTGTGCCTCAGCTGACCCCTTCCCTTGCTCTTACTGCTGATATTGAACTTCTACATCCTCTCTCTACAAATGTAGTTGATTTTGTTCCTGTGTACTTTATCTGGAAAGGTTCATGTGCATAGTTGCGATTTACATTATTGGAAAATGTATATGCTATTGGTTTTACAAAATTCTAATCTATTATCTCTGGCAGTGTGCTCGTGTGTGTGTGTTGTTGCTATTGTTATTGATTGATACTATCATTTTTCCATAGATGCCATAGATGCTAGTATTGTTTATAGCACCAAAGCTATTCTCTTCCAACTACTGATCTTTCTTCTGGTTCTCATCACCATTTATTTTCAATTCATCTTGACTGGATGCTTGATCCATTTCAAAATACAGACGTTGGTAAAAATATTTGGTTTCTTTGTCTTTGGCCTTAGTGGTTGGTGCATATATTTTAATAATAGTCATATTAACTGGTGTTCCCTGTAGGTATAGGGAGATTATCACTGATAGTTTTGTACCCCCACATACATTTTGAAACGTTCCTTTTGACACTGATTATCATGCCATTTTTCTTCAATTTGCCATCCTCAGCCTAGTAGACAATCTGTAGGCCTTTCAAAAGTTCATATGGACAAGTGGAATTGAAAGATATTTAAAATTTCCTATGAACTTTTTAAAGCACTCACATAGAATTGTTTTATTCAGAAGATCCAATAGCTGTGCATTTCAGCTCACTAATGCTTAGGACACCAATATTTATATCTTCCATTTAGTTTTTGAAGACTCCCCATGTTCATAAAGTCATGCTTCATACATTGCATTCTGATTACTACTGAATATTTGCAATCATTTCTTCTTGTTTTGAATCATGCCACGGTAGCAAATGAAGGCCCTGAAAGCTGTACTACATCCATGAGATTAAGGTTGACTCTAAGGAGACAGCTCTCTTCCAGTTCTCTACTGGGTGTTCTTCTCCCTGGGAGGCTCGTCTTATACTGCATCAGACAAGGTTCCACTGCTATTCATTATTCTTAAGATTTTCTTTGGCCAGAGTTTCACACACACACACATGCACACACTAGCATGCATGCATGCATACACACACTATATTTATATAGAAGGTACCCATAAAAATAACAACCACAACATATAACAGGCCTAATAAACACATGTCAGGGTTGCACAATTGTTTTCTCAAACACCCTCCTACTAGTATGTAAAGGATTCATTTATGAAATTCAGAGTAAGTGATGTAGGGAGGCCTCAGGTTTTGCCAGGAACCAGGCAAATGCACCTGTAGACCATGTTTAGTGCTACAATGAACACTGATGGAAAATCCATTTTAAGAACAGGTTTTCTTTTTGAATCCACCCACTTTCTTCTGCTGGAAGGATACCTCACAATCTGCTTCTGTAAAAAGGAGAGGCAAGAAACCCTCTGGGGCAATGCCACTGTGTAACACATGGAGGCAATATGAGTCAGCATGAACTTGACGGCACCCATCAGTAACATATAGCTGATATTCTCTGACTTCCACAGACTACTGAAATTCTTTGATAATGTATTCACCAAATTTGAAGTTATTGTAGAATCCACAGGAAGAAAGCCAAGTCACTGCTATTATGCCATTAAATTAGATGCAGTATATGAGGGTCTTAAAAAGAAAAGAAAGGTTGGTGAGGTTAATACAGATGTAAATTGCAGATCACAAGCCAGAAATATATCAAAAGTATTTTTCTAAAACTTGTTTTCTAAGTACTAATTTGGGTTGGTATTTTAAGTGAAATGATCCATGCAACAAAATCCAATGTGCATAATGTTTTTGAAAGCACCAAAATGATGGAGAATATCTAAAACGGAAACATTGATAATATTTTCAGTCTACATCACTATTGCCAAACACATTGCAAGTGTCTTGACATTGATGCCAATTTCTTCACTGTGAAAAGTGCTGCAAAATTACAGAACTCAAGCCAATATATGCCAAGATTATTTGTTTTTGAAACTTTCTTTGTAAATGCTAGTTTGCCTTCAAACCATAACAGCCCACAATCTAAAAGTAAATTTCAAAATATTTTTGTGGCATGCGGAGAACATAGATTTGTGATTTTAAAAGGTATTGTACTTGCAATATTCTTTATGGCATTAAACCTAAAGAATTAAAGTAATAATTGTGATACAATGAATGCTCTCCTGTAGTTTCTTCCTGAATTGTCAGGGAAAATCTAATGTAACATACTGAAGCCCAACTGTTAGAAAATGGATTGTTATAGATCAAATTTAATTCCCCAAGAGAAAGTGTGGAAGACCTAAACTTTGTACCTGTCAATGTAATTCCATTTAAGAATAAGGTTCTCTTTCTTATGTTAATGAGGTCAATCAGTGAGTGTGTGCCCTACATTAATCATACCCAAGTAACATAAACAGCAGCATAGACACTGAAATAAATGAACATGAAAGATTGATGCCCCATGAACATCATCAAGGAACCCAAGAACTTTGGGTTAGAGAAGTTGCTCCTTCAGAGCAGACAGAGTGCCTTCCCTTACAACCATTGCACTGACTGTGGACTTCTAGCCATCTGGGAAAAGAAGATTCTGCTCATGAAAGACATCTACTTGAAGTATCTGCAATATAACATTCCTAGGAAACTGGGTCAAGGTTTTGGGATTGCTGAAGAATAATTCTGGGATTGTTTTCTTTTAAATTTACACTTAAAATAGTGCTAGTGAGCATTGATGCAACTATAAAGAATTTTACTTCTAAAGAAGGTAAGATGTATATTCATGAAAATTATATTAATAACTGAGTCTGAATTACACAGTGAATAATTTTAATTTCTTTTACACTGTTCAATATTTTGACAAATGTACTTCACACAGAATATTTGATGGTTACTTATTATTTTAGGTAGACTGTAAATCCATCAACTTTTAGAGTTTTTAACACTAGCATTTCATGGTTAAAACACAAGTTGGATTTCCAGTGGACCTGATGACATATTCTCCATGGATCCAAAACCAAACACCAAATCCATTGCCCTTGCATCAATTTTGGATGAGAGGGAACTGCCGCTGTCAGTTTGTGAGACGGTAACTCTTAAGGGAGTACAAAGCCCCATCTTTCTCCCATGGTGCTCCTGTTGGTTTTGAACTGCAGATCTTGGCTACCCCAGGGTGCAGCCACTATGCTATCAAGGTCCCCCATGAAAACAGGCCTCAGAAAAATGTCCATCTATTTCTAAAACTGTACCGAATAATTTCCCTTGTCTTGGAATTCAAGATCATTTACAATAGTATTGAAATTAATTCTCTAAATATGAACTCTCACTTCACTGACTCAAAAAGACCTTCAGTTATTTGCCATTTTGTTTTGGCCATTATCTAGAATGCCTTTGCCATGTCCTGTTGCTCTTCACTATTCCTCAGTACTCTAAAAGTCCTGCTTTATCCACGAAGCTTCCACAACTGATTTACTCACAGTGAACCCCCCCCCCACCTTTTTTTTTAGGCATCACTGCCCTCAGGTGGTGGGAGTAGGAGGCCCAGCCTTTGCTCCGTGGAGCCGGAATTGAACCTCCATCCCAGTGGGCCGCAGTCCCGCGCACAGCCACTACGCCACCAGGGCTCAGCCCCAATGAACTCTTTCTGATTGCTAGCACATTAATTAACTATTGCCAGTCATCTGACCTTTGCGTGGTTGGCTTATAGCTTGTGTTATGCCTATTTGTTCCAGGCAAGCCTTTTCACAGTAATTCTTTACTATTTTATTATTATTTTTTTAAAAAAAAAACTTTATTGGGGGTTCTTACAGCTCATATAACATTTCATTCATCAACTGTATCAAGCATATTTGTACATATGCTGCCATGGTCATTTCCAAAATATTTTCATTCTACTTGAGCCCTTGGCATAGCTCATCTTTTTTCTTCTCCCTCCCCCTTCATCCCACCTTTCTGAATCAATTGTTATTGTTATTTTGTGTCTTGCACTTCACCCACATTTCTGCTATTCATTAGGAATGGGACTATATTTCCAACTTTGTGATGGGTTCCCGCTTTCTCCTCCTTCTCCCTTCCTGGCCATCTCCCTTATGATATTGCCACTCCCACTACTGTTCCTGAAAGGCTTATCTGTCCTGAATTCCAGTTGAGAACTTTGATCTGCACTAAGGTGCGTGCTGCAGTCTAACCAGATTTGTAAGGTAGAAACTGGGTAGTGGGTCGAGAAGGAGAAGCATTCAGAAACTATAGGGATGATGTGTGTTTCATCAGTGCTATACTGCACCGGGGTTGAATCACACCTTCTTTAAAACTCTTCTTTGAGGAACAGAAGGGGAATATCCAATTTGGACAGCAATTCTAAGCTGATATGTCCAATAGAATATTCTTAGCTGCTAGGAGGTAGCAACTGGCCATCTACATCTACTGTGCTGTGGAAACATATTTATTTAATTTTCAATAAGTTAAGTTATTGAAGTGTCTAGTCATTTCCAACATGAAAGAGACAAGTTGAAGGCTTAAAAAATAGTTATCTAATCCAATGGCTAGGTTTCCCTAGGGAAATCTATAAGAAAACACTCGAACTCTATCAAATCTTCTTTAATCCAGTCAAATTTTACTCCTGAGAAGAGATCAGTATCTACTGTGACACCCTCACGTTTTTAAGCTTAGACCAAAAACCATTTCTACTTTACGTTTCCCAAAATTGTAATGTGTTTGGTATTACTGGAAGATGCTCTTGATTCTTTGACCTCAATTAAGCCTTTTGTCCAATATTGCAGATTCCAGTGCCTGATAAAATAGTTATTCAATGCCAAAGATTTCTTCAACCCAAAATTTTTGGAATTTTTAATTAGGTAAAAGTACTCCTTGGGAGAAGCGCTTTTGGAGGGAAGGGGCAGGGGAATTTCTTTGACAAGATCTGACCTCACATAGAAGCCTTCATAGAGCACATCAAGGTGAATTATTTCATCCCCCACACCTTCACTGACCTTGATCATTGTGAAAATACCTTTTGCAGTCCTTCGGTCTTTTGAAAAAAGCTGGGGTGGGGGCAAAGCATGCACTGGATTATGTTGATTGCTGGCACCCATCCTCAGAACAGTGTGCAGGAATGTGGCCATAGTTTGGACTTGCATCCCTGCTGGCGCACCTATGCAGAGTCCTCCTGGGACTCAAGCTCCTCTGCTACTGCTGCAGCTCCTGCACTGTGCAGCCCTGCTATGCCAGGTGTGGCTGCTTTGGCCTTTGGCTGATCCAATGCCTCTTCTATCCTTAGTCATTCAGACTAAATGTAACTTTAAATAAGGTGAATTTTCATGTGACATGGACCTTTGCATGACCTCCTGGGCTTGTTTCCCTACAGGACTTTTTAAAAGCAAAAGGAAATAAAAAGGAGACAAGAAGGGAAGAACAGAGAGGACAGTAGGGTAGGGAAAGCTAATGTAGATCAACAGCATAACCCCCCTGCAGCCCCCATGGAAAACAACAGGGGTGACTTATTATGTCACAGTGTGCTTTAATTTAGGAAAAGAGGAATTCACCATAGGGGAGGGGTTACTGTAGGTCTTCGTTATTGCTGTGAATCTAGTATAAGGGTTCGCACATAACAACTGTCAACTTTTTATGATCAGCCAGAGGCAAGTAGAGCATCCACTTTCCCAATCAGCATTTACAGAAACCCCTAGTCCTACTTCTCACACAGAGTAGACACTTTGAATAGTGTCCCAGGAACTGATGGCATGCTTTTGTTTAGAAATGATTTTAATCTTTCGTGATTCCGTAAGCTAACATGCACAGCCTGGAAGCAATGTTGGTAAATGTGAATCAGTGAAGTCACATAGGTGAGAGAAGAAGGGGGAAATAACATCAACTATCAGCGGTAGGAGACCTCAATCTAGCTGCAAAATGGCACGTTCATGTTCACTCATCAGTGCTTTTAAAAGCACACGTGAATCAAGTCCCTCCAAATGAGTGATTTGAAAATAACACTTTGAAATGAGGCTGCAGAAATTTTTGATAAGCTTGAAAGTTTATATATTTCCTATGTAAATTTTCAAAAGCAGGTGGTGATTTATCTAAATTCCAAAAGCTAATTTATATTGTCCCAGGTGCTCAGCGCTACTATTGCTCCATCTAAAGGTCTGAAATGGGCAGTGATTTCATTTCCATTTCGAAGTCATTGGTATGGGAAAGAACCCTATAAGGCAAAGCTCTAGCACTTTTTCTTTTTGTGCCCACAAATAGAAATACACACACCTACCATGAGTTCACACATATACGGCAGAATTATACAGAAGGAGTTAAGATCATCTATTTTGAGACCCTAAATATCTTGAGACCCAAAACACTACTGCTAACTACACACACACAGAGACACACACACAGACATAGACACACACACACACACACACAAACACACACCCCAAACTAGTGTTGTCTGTTCCAATTCCTAGTGACTCTGCGGGACAGAATAGAGCTGCTGTATTAGGCGTCTGACATTTTAAATCGGTACAGGAACAGTCACAGCCTTATCTTGGTGTCTCTTCAAGGCAGGTGTGTTCAAACTACTGACCTAGTGGATAGCAGCTAAGAGGACAGTGTACTATAACACCTGGAAGAACAAATTTGAGATTTGCATCATACTTAAAGTGTTCAGAGTATTTGATTGGACATGGGACAAGGAAGTTCCTTCCATGCCTCTAAGTGACCAAGGAATTATCCCTTCTGTTTCCTTGATTATTTGAGAAAACTGGTTCACACAGAATTCACCTCTAGGGTCATGCATTCATGCGTTACCTTCGTATGCACTCTCCTGACAAAGTAGCATGTGAGGTAAGACTTTATGTTCTGCAGCAACTCTCCAGGAGCATGGCTGGGTAGCTCCCGTGACCACCAGAGGGCAGTGATGCCCCCTCCCCCGAAAAAGAATTTAGGTTCTGAGGATTGCTTTCGTGAAGCTATTCCAACAAAAAGAAACGGATGCCCAGAGAAGGTCATGTCAAACCAGGTGTGTGATCTTAAATATGTTTGTCACATGGGCAATTGGAACTCTATTCTGCAGGACCCTTCTGAAAAACCAAATCAAATATGGTTTCAAATGGCCCACTGTAGGCCTGGAGAAGGAGAGGATGTATTCACCACCTCCCAAATCTCATGCATATGAGGCAGCTGAAAACACCATGCCTTGAGTTAGGCCCCCCTTAAACCTCAAAGTGACATCCTTGTTTTTCTACACTCTGAGGAAGTCTTGTACAGCAAATTTACCCGGAACAATGTGTCATTTGATCTACTGTCTGCAGATTCCATTAGCATTGGTTATATATGAATGCTTATCTATTACATATGCTTATATATTGTATATATTATATATGAAGCAAGGTTAAATTCTTGACAACTTCAATCTTTTCTCTATTTATCATGATGTGACTACTGGGCCCACATGTGAGGATTTGGGTCTTCTTTACATTGAGTTGAAACCTATACTCAAGATTGCAATCCTTGGTCTTCATCAGCAAGTGTCTCAAGTCCCTCCCTTTCAGCTCACAAAGTGGTATCACTGCATCTCCCAGATAGTCAATACACCTTCCTCCAATCCTGAGGCCACATTCTTCTTCATATAATCCAGCTGCTCTGATTATTTACTCAGGATACAGCTTGAATAATTATAGTGAGAGGATTCAACCTGAGGCACACCTTTCCTGACATTATGCATACAGTTTTCTCTTGTTCTATCCGCATAACAGCCTTTGATCAATGGACAGATTCCATGGGGGCACAATGAAGTGTGCTAAAATCTCTGTGCTTTTCAATCCATAGTTGGTTATGATCAATATAATTGGATGCCTTTGTATAGTTAATAAAACAAAAGTCAACTCCTTTCTGGTATTCTCTTCTTTCAGTCAAGATCCACTTAATGTCAGGAGTGCTATTGCTTGTTCCGTGTCCTCTTCTAAATCTGGCCTGAACCTCTGGTAGCTCCCAGTCAATGTATTGTTGCAATGCACTGCAATAATGAGTAGGGCATTAGAATCTACATATGGAGAAGAGAGGAAATATTTCACCTTTAGCATATGCTTGGATCTGTCCCATGTGACTTTGCTGTAAAAAATAAACTAAAAATTAAGAACAGTATTAATGTGGAAATCAGACAGAAGCAAAAACTATCAGAAATGATGTTGACTGGGAATGGAGAGTTCAAGGAAACCGAGACCAGCAATAATCTTAAAAGACTAACTGAGATTAGACTCTCCATCACCATTCACACAAGTCTACCACTGACTCCTGTTAAAATGTTGACGTTTTGGGGAGTGCTGTGCTGTGCTGTGCATGGCTGGTCCTTCTTTGGGAGTGAAGCCTTGTTTCTCCAAGTGCTGGAATGTTGGCCAGAAGACTGCCTACCCTCAGCTGGCAGCTCTTTTTCGGGGTCACTACAGTGTCACTCTAGGGTCATAGGAGGTTACTAAATCAAGTGATTATTCGATGTGTGAATCTTAAATTTCAGCTCCCTCCTTCAATTTTCATCCCAGTTCAAATCACCCTGCAGTGGTGATGGATGCCTCTGTTGAAATGTCATCATATTTCAACTTCTTTTACTGTTCATGATGCCTTAATTTGTTGTTCACTCAATGTCATCATTAGTATTATTAAAAATAATCAAAACTGGATGGAATTTGAGCATAAGTTTTATCCTGATAAGTTGTCCTATGTGCCTTAAGGGAGAGCATTTTGATTCCAGAAAAAGCAAATGTCTTGAAGACTCAATGAGGCTCATGAAAAGATGAGAGCAAAATATAGAAAATGAAGCATTGGCTAATCTTAGCAGGATTGATTGAGTCCTCCCCTCCCCTGACTGAGATCAAAGGCACACAATGGTCACTGTCCCTCCACTCTGATATAGCTTTTGAAATTGAAATGGAATAAGCCTCCTTTAGTACAGAGAAGAGAGGATTTGCAATTTAGGGTGACAAAAAAGCTGCTTACAGAATCGTTTTGGTCCAGGATTTCATTAAAGTGCATGCTTGGTTTCATTCATTGGCAGGAAAACCCCCAACCAGAGCAAGATATCTGGTATCAGTTTCTCTTTGATAGTATGCAATTCATTTTCTTAAATTGTTTTTCTGTCTTGAACAAAATTTATCCATGATTCTACTCCATGATCTGTAATAGCTTTTCATATCATAGTAAAAGAAATGAACATTTCTTCCTGTCCTATATTGATCACCTGACCGCTGAGTAGATCTTCTTATGCTTCCAAAATAAGCCCTCAGCTCTTCCCAGCCCTCTCCTCAGTGCCACTCCCACACCCCATGCCATGCTTTTTACTTGTGTGCTTGCTCTTTTCTCCTCATTGTCTTCCCCTCAGCCCAGATCCCCCCGATTTCTTCAGTTTATTCAGTCTGCTCATTCTTTATGAGCATTTTTCCTTCCCCAATGCTCCCTTTTATGACTCCCATTTCCTTTTGTCTTCCTTCTTTTGGAAAGTATCTGAGTACAGTAACCACTTTTCATAGATACAACACCATATTCAATTGTCTTTTTAGATATCTGACATAGCTATCTTTGGCTACTCTAGCTAGAAGACAAAATCTTAAGGCAGAGTCTTTTTAGTCATGATTGTAGCTTTGTGGACACGGCAGTCACTCCCTGTCATCTATTGAGCACTTAGTCTTTGCTGGGAGTCCCTGCCTGGCATAATTAATTAAGCACTGGACTACTAACAGAAAGATTGGTGGTTTGAACTCAACCAGAGGCACCTGAGAAGACAGGTCTGGTCATTTTCCTCAAAAGCAGTGGTTCGTGATACCTTTGGGGCCCAAACAACTCTTTCACAGGGGTCACTCAATTCTCAACAGTAACAAAATGACAGTTATGAAGCAGCAATGAGAATGATTTTGTGATGGAGGCGGGGGGGGGGGTCACAACAACATGAGGAACTGTGTTAAAGGGTTGTAGCATTAGGAAGCTTGAGAACCCCTGGTCCAAAATGTCACCCTTGAAAAGTCCTTAGGAGCACTTCTACTCTGCACACAGGCGTTTCCCTGAGTCAAAGTCACTGGACAGGTGACTAACAACAGGCCTTCATACAATCCTTTACCAGGTACTCTGCTTGACATTTTCCACATATTAATCCATTACAAATTTAAAATACCAAATAAAGCCTATGCTATGATTACCCCCATTTGGAGGTTTAATGAACTGAGTCTTAGAGGCATCGAGAAACTAACTAAAATCACACAGTGGCAAATGGTGGAGCTTGGTCTATCAACCTGCGATGCCTTGGTTTTGAACTATTCTACCATCAGACTTCCTATACATTCAAGGAAGTGTAAAGAAAGAACTGATATCAGGCATATATATTAAAGTGTGTGTGTGTGTGTGTGTGTGTGTGCGCGCGCGTGTGTGTTTTGCAGAAGCCTGAAGGGCAAGATAGTATTTTGTTCCCCTAGTATATGTCATCTATTTTTTTTCAGTGATGTGTTTAGTACCACCAATGAGAAAACAGCTATGAGCGAATTGTCTTTGGACTAAGTTTGGCATCTGTGGTAGTTACATAATCTGGTGTCAATTTGAGAGGATTATGAGTAAAAGGGTGGAGTCTGGTCTGTTAATCAAAATATAACCATTGAGATCTCTGTGTGGGCTCGACCTTCTCCTAAGAATTCTGTGAACTCGGTCATTTTTCTCTCTAGAGGTGAAAGACACACTCACTCTGCTCACTCTCTGGGCAACACTCCACTGAAAAGACACATGGTGCTATGATGATGCCAGAGAGAGCCCTGGGAAAGCCATGTGGAGACCCTTGCCAACGCTGAGATGCTGATAGCACAGCTGGATCCAGACTTCCAACCCACTGACCTATGTTCTTCCTGCCTTTGGAGTCATTGCCTGTGTTTCATGAGTCTGAAGAAGACTCTATAGATTGGTATTGGACATATGGTTTAATATTGAACTTATAGACTTGATCTGAACTGGGCTGGGATGTTTTTTCAATATTCAATTGCTCTTATATACCTCTTTCTTATTCACATATGAGTCTCTCTGAATTTGTTTCTCTAGTCTCTCTGGACTAACAGCATCAAATCACTCTCTTACTACCTAAATATTATTTAGCACCCCCATGCAATATTTTTAGCCATTGTGAGGGGTGTCAAAATATTATCCATGTCCCTTGGTAGTTTAAAATAAAATTAAAAGCGACATGTGGTTTGTGGGCATCTGTGCTCTGTGAAGCTAAATTTCCTAGGAAAGATGTGTTGCTAACATCATGAGTCATGAATCTGGAAATCAAAGATGTAATTAAATTCATCAACATTCTTTCACATTTGCTGCTTCTAAGAATCAAGCAGAGATTGCCGAAGAAGAAAATGCAACACTCTAAAGAGAATATCCAAATACACATCCTGCTCAAATGATCGTATATCTATGGGCTTCCTACAATCATGGGATTTATCACTTAAGCCTATTAAACAGATCTATCCAGTTATAAATAACAGCTCTAAGCAGCCATGGTCAGAAAGATTTCTTTTTTTTTAAAAAAAGAAATATGTCTTTGAGATCGCTATTTAGCTTTAAAAATTCTATTTTTCATGTGTTTCAATTTTTCTAATTGAACTTTTCACCAAAAACAAATAAAGAGGTCACAAAATTACCTCATGTTTATGCCAGCACCTAGTAGATCAGATGCTGAGGTGATAAATCATAATCAATTTTGGAAAAGTAAAGTTCTGTGAAGAATTAAAGTCAGCTCACACTGAATATAAGTTTGGTCCAAAAAAAATAGCCTTCCTTGTGATGATTTTGCAATATTTTTATATATTGATGGATCTATGACCGAGCTTCAAAAAGTTTGTGCAGAAATTCTATTATCTTTTAAGTAAAATGTTCCACAAATTTTTGAAGGTACCTTGCAAATGCTGTTGGTGGCTATTAATTTGACTCTAATCCATGACAGTCTTAGCTACTGCAGGGGAAGTGAGTGAATCTTTTAATGTGACTCTTCTAGCCAAAGTCTCTAAGTCCCACCAAACAATCTTTCCGTGCAAGGGTCTGGTAAGAAGTTCAGGAGGGGGTGATATATGGGGGAGGAGGGACTTATAGGATCCACCCATTAGTAATTGTGAAGAGGATTCCCTGGAATGCCATCCTGCTCCTTTTCAACTCAGCCACCTGAGAAGCAGAAGGAGGAATCTCCTTACGAGCAAGAGCCCAGGGTGTGTGTGTCCTCTGTCTCCAATATTCCTTCACATTGCACCTCCTGGATCAAGAAGACAGTTAGGACAGTTAGTGGGTTTTGTGCTGTAGGCTTGTAGAGTGGGGTGCCCCCTGGGTACTTAATTAGGGGGTCTGGACTTGCTGACTCACAAAAGTGGAGCTGAGTGCCTTCAGGCTGATGCTGATTGGAGTGGGTGTCTGTAGCCACTTGATTCTGAGAGCTGAGTTTGCCGAACCAAAGAGCTTGAACTAAATGCCTTCAGGTTCAGATTTTCAGTGGAATGGCATGCTGCTTTGGACATTTATTAGTAGACCCGAATGAACTGTGCAATATGTCCTTCTAAACAACAATCCTGGCCATTTCTTACTGGCATTACAACTTGTTAACTTCCATATTAAACCTTTTAATCATTAATTTTGTCTGTGGGTTCTGTGTAGATCTTGCAGTAGATACTAGAATCTAGAGATCAAGTGGAGAATATTCATTAAGACAACACAGGACACCAGAACAAGCCATGGCCTAGTTCAAGGTTACCTTAACAATCACTAGCATGCTGGAATCAGTGTTGTCCCTATCTAATTGACCCAATGGCAATGAGTGAGGGTCTCCTGTATCCTCAGTGGCTTTCTATTTTGCCAACCATGATGTCCTGTAGCCTCCCTGATGAGGGCTCTGCAATGTTTTGTGATGAGTCAGCTTTCACTAGCTAATTGTTAGATCGCCAGTGTATCATTCCTAGTCTGTCTTAGTCTAGAACATAGGTTCCCCACTAATTCGGCCCACAGCTTCATTTTCAGAAAAAAAGATACCCACTCCCCTGGAAATTTAAAACTCTTGTACAATAGCCTATTATCCAGGACAAGTATATGCAACTGTTTTGGTCATCCTCTAGAATTACTTCAGGCCCCCTTCCAGGGAATTTTGGGAACCACTGTCCTAGAAGCTGCTCTGCTCAAACCTTTTCACCAGAGGTAACCCTGCTATTATTTGAAATAGTGGTGGCATAGCTTTCATCTCTGTATGGAACATTAAATGGTATCTAATCTACTGATCAGCCCTGTTTTCAGTTGCAGGAAAATTTTTCTCAGATAACCATTTCATTGAAAACAGAATTCTGATGTTACTGTCCTTTATTTTATCTCTAACACTGTAATTTTCATCACAGGGAAACAAAGTGAGATTTTCCAAAAAAAAATGATAGCTTCTACAATCAAGTCTTTTCATCTTACATTCATGTTTCCTTTACCTTGCCATAGTGCTGTCATGGCAGGGAGAACATTTACAAATTTGCCGTACCGCTATTGTATGGAGCGTTTTCCAAGCAAAAGAAACAAAATGATGCTGCATAATCTAAATTTGTGAACCAATTTTTATCATTCAGATGGACAATCACTTCATTCGGGATTCCTCTTTTTCTCCTTTCTCTCAGTATCTTTCTTATCAGGACCTTTAGGAATCTTTTGTGGAAAAAGTTTCCAAAATTACTACTGTGGTCTGTTTCATTTGGCACAGCCCATCTTTGTCAGCTTTTTTTAGATCTTTTGTGTCATCTGTGCTGAGGAGACAGTGGAAATGGAGAATAGATACATTCTCTGCCTTCAAAGAGAAGGAACCAGTAAAGAGAGAAAACACCTCTTCCATTATGAAGATGGCTCCTACACTGCATTGTAGAAATGGGCCCCTGTTAAAGAAGCTGTGGTGGTCATGTGCTTATGTTAATTTCATGATTGAGATGTAGGGGTGGAGTCTGGCCTGTTAATCTGGAGATAGCCATTGAGTTGCCAGTGAGGCCTCTGTGTGGGCATTGCTTTCTCCTGATACGTCTGGGAAGTCTCGTGATATTTCCCTGGTAGAGATGAGAAGCTATCTCCCCAGTTGTTGGGAGTTAGTCACAGAGACAATGAACTACTGAGAAGACAAGATGGCAGCATCCATGATGCTGGACGAGTTGGAGGAGAAGCCACAGGGCCTTGCCCTGATGGGAACCAGGCCTCCGAAGCTGGAGAAGCCACATGGAGACCCCTGTCAGTGCTGAGTTGCTTCTACAACCACTGGATGCTGTCGATGGACCCTGAGCCCTGGAAGCAGGGAGCCATGAGGGGACCCCTGCCAGCGCCGGGACTCTGCACCCACTGGCCTGTGACTTTGTGAGTCGGAAGGAGTTATTATAGACTGGTATCAGACATATGAGCTAATATCGGACTTGTGCCTTTGTATTGGACTGGGTTGGCATGCTTTCTTAATGTCCTATTCCTCTTATATATAAACCTTTTCCTTATACCTATATGCGTGTCTTTGAATTTGTTCCTGTAGTCTACCTGGACTAACGCAGAAACTATTGTCTGTGGCTTAATATCACAATGTACATAAATTCTACCAATCTGACTCTGTTAAGAAAAAGTGGTGTTATTGAAAAGCAGGTGAGACACCCACCCCCAGATCAAAGACACGGCAGAGGATTCAGCCTTGGAACAGCTCTGGGGGATCTTCATAGCAACCATTGAGAAACCGATCAGGCTTTCTCTCTCAAACATTGAAATGAGTTAGCTCCAACTCTTCAGGGTTGTTTGACTACCTTGTAGGGTTGAGAGAGGAAGCTCCTAATAGGTATCACTGAGGTAAATATGTAGGACCCTGGATATTCGTGTTAGGTGCTGTTTAGTCAATTTCAACTAAGCAGTCTCATTTCAACACAACCTAGTAGCCTCCTCCTCTGGCGGAACTCCATGTGCCTGCATGTGTGTCAGGCGAAAACAGTGGTGCACCGGTTTTCAACAGTGGCGTTTTGGGTAAATGCACACCAGGCCTTTCTTCTGAGCTTTCTTCAAAAGTTCGTGAAAAGAAATTGGTGGTGGACACAAATCTCCAATCCACAGGTAAGCAGGTGGCCCCATTAGAAACCATGTTTGCTTTGTGTTAGTTCTGGCCAATAGGATGTGAGCAGCTCTGATATCCGCAACACGGATTTTCTTCCAGTCCCTTCCCTAGGAGTTGGTTTTCTATCCCCCCACACACAAACAGGAGCCTGCCACCTGTGGCTAACTTTGGTGCAGCAGGTGCTGATGGTAGCCTAGGGAATCACAGAACAAGAGAGGAAGATGCGATCCTGCAAGGATCTTCTGTAGCAGTGCTGTGATGCCAATCTGAAATGCTACTATTATAAGACAATTAAGTGGTGGCACAAAGCATTAAGCACTCTACCACCTATCAAAAGGTTGGCAGTGGGACCCTACCCAAAGGCACTTGGGAGCCAGCCTTGGTGATCAACTTCTGAAAGGTCACAACTTTGAACACCCTGTTGAGCAGTTCTGCTCTGCACACCTGCAGTTACTCCGGGTCAGAATCAGTGTCATAGCAATCAATGGCAGCCGCCATAGCAAATGGATATGCTCCTATGGCACTGACTTTGAAGTCCCTCTGTTAAATCAGGTTCACGTTACCCAGCTCTATCTCCTCAGGTGAGGATAGGACAACTGGAGTAGGAAGCTTACTTAACTACTTACTTAAAGGCTATAGCTATTCCCTCCAAATATTTGGGGAGCTAGTACTACCTCCCAAAAAATCAAAATGAAATTTGGTCAAAGCAATGAATTCTACTAGAGTATATGCGGTACAGTAATTGTGATAATACAGTCTTTGGAGAAGCAGAGGATTGTAAGCTATTATTGTGTTTGAATTGAGAATATTTTGAGGATTTTGTCCGCTGCCTCACTCCAAACCCAAATCCAAAGCCACTGCAATCCAGTTAATCCCTACTGATAGTGACCCTATGTACGGTTTTTGGAAATTTACTGGTTAGTCTTTACTGTAACCTCCTCCTTCCTCAGAGTGGCTGGTGTCTTTGTATCATTGACTTTGCATTTAGCAGCCCAGTGCTTACTCAATAGCTGAGGCTTCTCTATGTGAAGGTCCTCTTACACATAACCTCCTGCCTGGGGTATGGACCATAGGGAAGTGGGCAAAGAGAGACATCAGACAGTGTATGATATGACAAAATAATAATAATTTATAAATTACCAAGGGTTCATGACGGAGAGGGGAGCAGGAAGGGTGCGAGAAAAGGAGGCGCTAATACCAAGTATTAGTAAAATGCACGTGTTTTGAGAATGAGAATGGCAACAAATGTACAAATGTGCTTTACAAACAATGGATACATGTATGGATTGTGATAAGAATCGTATGAGCCCCCAATAAAATGATTTAAAAACATCTTGCATACAAACAAATACCCAGGAAAGTTTCTGCACCACTGAGGCCGTGATCTGACTTTGATGCTGACAGGAAAACCATGTGCAGGAAAAAACTTTTGCTTTCATTTGGTGTCGGGAAGCTTAGAGTCAAATTTATAGTTCAGACAACACATATACAGCTCTTCCTGGCCTGTAAAATAGTCTCCCTTTGGTTTTTGATCTTGTTTTCCCACTCTCATTTTTATTCTTCAGGATTCTGAGTTTTAAACCTTTATTTTTATGTTTTAGTATTTTTATATACTTTTTTTGATCACCAGCCTCAACTTTTATAGTTTGGTAGACCATGAATAAAAGAATAAGTGATTCAGCAAACATAATGTTCATAATTCTAAAAATACATGTCCAAGTTTGCCAAATTTCTCAAAACAAAAGCAAAACCTCTTTTATCTATTCTCCACCAAGTTTCTATTCATCGGATGTTAGTGTACAGTGGCTCCCTTCTTCTGTCTCTGTATCACAGACAAGACCTTTATATTTTTCATGATGGCCATTTAGGCTTGTGTTAAGAGAACTCTAGTGATACATTGTCTAAAGTGCTTGGCTCCTAACTGACAAGTCAGAACGTAGTTTGGACCACCATTTGCTCTATGGGAGGAAGCTGTGAAGGTCTGTTTCCATAAAGATTCCAATAGCCTTGAAACCCCAATGGGGCTGTTCTTGAGGGTCAAAGAGTTAAACTTGATTCAGTGGGAGTGAATTTGGGGTTTATGTTAAAGAACCTTGGTAGCACAATAGCACCTTCCTCAGGTGCTAACCAAAGGGTCAGTGGTTCAAACTCCCACAGCAGTTCTGCAGGAGAAAGCCCCGTCAATCTGTGTCTGTAGCAACATTCTAATGAAGGCAACGCCATGGGTCAGTTCTACTCTGTCACTTGACATGGAATTGACCGAACAGCACCCAACAGTAACAACAAAATGCTCGTGTGACGAGCACCTTGGAATCTAGGTTTTAAGGATCTAAAATCTAGGTTGGATGACCTTGTACAAAACAGAATCTTTCATTAAGTGCATGACTAAAAATGAAAGTGAATATTTCATTAGAATGAGAAAAGAGATTATAACAAGGCATGCATTTCAAAAGAAATGACTGAATCCTGAAGAAAATCTGGAAAAAAAACAAATATTATCAGGACTGAGCCCTGGTGGCGTAGTGGTTGAGTGTGGGACTGCGGCCCATGGGCTTGGTGGTTCAAATTCAGCAGCAGCTCTCCAGGAGCAAGGCTGGGTAGCTCCCACAACCACCAGAGGGCAGCGATGCCCCCACCAAAGCAAATATTATCAAACTGCTTATCTCTCTAATAGTTGTTTTCTTAGATTTGCAGGTGCACACTCCTTAATTTCTTCTTATATAAAAACACAATTGTAGCATTGTTGAATATCAATGTAATAAAAGACAGTTCTGGTTATTTGTTGCTCTTGTTATATTGTTGTTATTGACAGGAAAGTTACTCAGAGCTTTGAAGTAATTATTAGTGATTTCATATAAAGTGTTAAAATAAATTGTCAAATTGGGAAAATAGTAAGTTCCTTTCATATCTCTATGCAGATCAAACCTTATATTTGAGGGCATCTATTCTTGTATAGTTACTAATGTTAAATACTTTTGCAAACTATGACATATTGGAATAATTTTTGCATTCATTATATTGGTATAGATATTATGTTTTGTCCTCAATGTCAATATTTTGTGTCAAATTATGTTCATTTGTTCATTAATTTGTGTATCTTCATTATGTTAAAAATTTGAGTCAAGAATCCATACTTTAATATGAAAGCTATAGCTTCCTTTTCACAAATGACTGCCTTGATATGATGAAAAAATCCTTTCTTATATATTGCTTCTTGATTTCCATAAGAATGATTTCTATTTACTAAACTATTCATCTTTATCACTTTTATTTCATATCCCATTAATTTAATATAATTCTTCCCATTTAATTAAAAATAACTATAATAATAGAAATGCCTTTCATGTGTTACACAAATATGCAGCTTCTCACTTGTTTCATTAAATATTCCAAAACATATTTCAAATTTTCAATTAAAACCACCATTTTTTAAAAAGGAAAATTAATTGATGTCTTTATATTATGATCTGCTCCATTATTTTGTATGCTCCTGATAAAAGAGAGCATCCATTTTGACTAGTTAATTGATGAAAACTGAATTTTTAGTTTATTTCCCTATATATCTAGGGACAGAAACTTTCCCACAGACTAGCATCTTGCTTCAGGAACACCAAACCATGTATATATTGCTAGCCTGTTCTTCCTGAAGTTATGCTGGTGCCGTAGTTCAGCACTGGGCTGCTAATTACAAGAGGATGGCCGTGAAATCCTTCGAGGGCATATGCGCTCCACCAGACAGGGATGTTGTGAGTAAGGACTGGACAGCAACCACCACCACCAGTGCCATACTGGGAGCAACAATTTCATGTCAACAGGCCACCAGTCCCTCTGGCCCCTGGCACCACAGAGCCCAGTAACCTGCATAGTAGGTTCTAGGGAGGTACTCTTGGGCATGATCTCTCTAATTCATAAATTCAAAAACACAAACTTAAATAAGAATATCTCCAACTATATGCCCTTCACCCACATCCCCAAAATGGGATACTCCAGTATCACCTGACAATGGAAACCATGGAAGTCCAGATAGGAAAAGGGAACGGTCTTAACCAAATATGTGTAAGTAGATTTTCAAATTGACAGAAACCAAATAGCCATATGCACATATTGATAGCACCCTTTCCAAGATGCCATACATTTTAATTTCTATTCACTTAATGGTTAAATCAACATTGGGCTAAATGCAGTTTCAATCTTTTAAAGAAACATAATTAAACTAGATCATCCTTAAAGGTATTTTGTTGAAAGGGCATTCTTGGTAAATTACTTTCAAAATTACTTTTCATCGTGATTACTTTGATGACTAGAGGAATATATTATTGTAGAGAGAAATTCAGTTCAAAAATGTCTTTTAAGATATCTTTTTCTGCTGATGGTGCCCGGCTATCAAAAGATATAGCGTCTGGGGTCTTAAAGACTTGAAGGTAAACAAGTGATCATCTAGCTCAAAAGCAACAAATCCCACATGGAAGAAGCACAACAGTCTATGTGATCATGAGGTGTTGAGGGGATCAACTCTCAGGTATGAAAGAACAAATAATCATATCATTGTGATGGAGGGGGAATGCAGAGTGGAGGTCCAAAGCCCATCTGCAGGAGAAGTGATATCCCTTTACAGAAGGGTTATAAGGAGAAGACAAGCCAGTCGGGGTACAGTATAGCAGTGATGAAATATACAACTTTCCTCTAGTTCCTAAATACTTCCTCTCTCCAACTATCATAATCTGAATTCTACCCTACAAATCTGGTTAAATCTGAGGATATACACTGTTACAGATAGGAACTGGAAACATCGGGAATCTAGGGCAGATGATCCCTTCAGGACTAGGGGTGAGAGTAGTGATACCAGAAGAATAGAGAGAAGGTGGAGTGAAAGGGGGAACCGATTACAAGGGTCTACATATAACCTGCTCTCAGGGGTACAGACAACAGGGAAGTGGGCGAAGGGAAACATTGGACAATGTTCTATATGACAAAATAATGATAATTTATAAATTATCAATGGTTTCTGAGGGAGGGGAAATGGGGAGGGAGTGGAAAAGTGAGGAGCTAATAGCAAGGGCTTAAGCAGAAAGCAAATGTTTTGAGAATGATGATGGCAACAAATGTACAAATGTGCTTTGCATACAATGGATGTATGTATGAATTGTGATGAGTTGTATGAGTCTCTAATAAAATGACATAAAAAAGATATCTTTCTCCTGGCTTTGTGAGTAATATATGCAAATGATACACATTTCACCCAGAATCACATGCTCTAGTGAGAACTCTACTAATATTTTAGTCCCCTAAGTATTTGAGGAGTATGAGCTGACCGAAATATTAGTTAAGGCACCTTGTTTTACCACAAAAACGGCATTAAGAATGTGCTGAAAAACTCAGCTTATCGCTGACCATATATACTATATTGTCTACAGTTCTTTTCTTCAAATATTGTATATTTTTATGTAGCTGATATGGATAAATAATTCAGCATTCTTTCTCTCTTAACAGTCCACCATTATATACCTATGCAATTCATATTTCTTTATTTAAAAAACAACAACTGAAACTCACTGCCATCAAGCTGATGCCAATTTATAGTGACTCTATAAAATAAGGTAGAACTACCCGCGGTAGTTACCTAATCTGGTGTCATTTTAAGACTTGAGAGGATTAAGAGCAAAGGGGTGGAGTCTCGTCTGTCAATCAGGTCAGAGGCAATGAGGCCTCTGTGTGGGCCTGGCTTTCTCTTGAGAATTCTGGGAACTCCTGCGTCTCCTCTTTGGAGGCAGAAGACACATTCTGTCTTGACTTACTCCCTTGGAGACTCACTACCAATAAGGTTGACTCCATGCAAGACATCTCTGAGAAGCCACATGGACTGGTCCTGATACAGTCACAACCCTGGAACTGGAGAAGTCCCGTGGACACCCCTGCTAGTGCTGAGGTGCTTACAGCATCACCGAATCCACAAGAATTCCCATCGACTCACCTGTGATCTTCCTGCATTTGGCATCACTGCATGTGTTACCTAAGCCTGAAGAGGAATTTATAGATTGGTATCAGACATATGGACTAATATTGAACTTACGGACTTGATCTGGACTGGAATGTTTTCTTAATATTTGATTGCTCTTGCATATAAATATCTTCCCTATATACTTATGCATGTTTATGATTTTTTTCTCTAGTCTATCTAGACCAACACCCTGTCCCATGAGTTTCTGAGATTATGGCTGTTTACAGAAATAGAAATCCCAGTATTCTTCTCATTGACTCAGTCTTCTTCTCAGTGACACAGTCTTCTTCTCATTGACTCAGTATACTTCTCAGTGACTCAGTATTCTTCTCAGTGACTCAGTCTTCTCAGTGACTCAGCATACTTCTCAGTGACTCAGTCTTCTCAGTGACTCAGTATACTTCTCAGTGACTGTCTTCTTCTCAGTGACAGTCTTCTTCTCAGTGACTCAGTCTTCTTCTCAGTGACTCAGTATACTTCTCAGTGACTCCGTCTTCTCAGTGACACAGTCTTCTTCTAAGTGACTCAGTATTCTTCTCAGTGACTCAGTGTACTTCTCAGTGACTCAGTCTTCTTCTCAGTGAAAGCAGACCCTGAGGATCGCAGCCCAACAGGGTCCAGCCTTCTTTCCCCATTTTGACACCTACTGTTCCTCCCACACCACTCTACAGCTAGGCTGGCCTCGAGAATTCATTGCAATGGTCGCATAGAACTCACAGAGAATACTCACAATTCAGGGAGTTTATTAGGGAAGTTAATAGGTTTCCATAAGTCAGGATCAGCAAACAATAGCAGGCAAGTTCTTAGTTTCTCCTCGGTCATTTGGTTCCTTAGGTGGTGCCCCCTGGCTAGGAAGCCAGCCAGCCTGTCACAGTTCCTAGTCTTGGGTCTGATAGGGAGAAGGTGTCACATAGTCCCGGTGCAGCTCCTCTAGATTACTGGGCCGCGGTCTACGATGCATCCCATCTCGGCAGCTTCACCAAATCAGGCAGCACATGCTCTTCAAAGGTCCACTTGGTTCCTCTCTTCTCTACTCCTAATTCAAAGATGTCCATCCTTGCAGCAAGGGTGGTGGGAGTAACAAGAAGTAACCAATCTCTCTTATTTGTGTTACACATACTCTGATCGCCTAGTTCCCCCCAATCACTTGGTGGGAGTTACAGCAGAAACTTGGGTAGAAGAGCCCTATTAAGAAATTTCATTTCACCACAGGAAAAACCTGGTAATTTAGACATCTTAAGTGATACAAATTGAAGTACACACTCTCACCTAAAAATACATATATTCTTGTCAAAAATGTTCAACTCAAATTTCCTCGAAACTACTATAGTAATTTTCTTTTAGTTAAAATGTGGTGGGTGGAGAAACAAGTTAAGTAACACTATGAGGAATCAAATCAATACATATAGAGCACAAAACCTTCTACGGGGCAACTATTTTGTGTATCGGTTAAACCAATTATGAAAAAAGGTGGAGAACTAATACAAAATAGACTGGATTAAAGAATATTTGAGGGCAGGGCAACAAAATTCTGCATCAAGTTCCAAACTAACCTATTATAAAAGATGTGTTTACTATAACTGAGGAAATGCATTGGTGGACATTACACATGATCTAATGAGGTACTTTTTCCTCTCTTACACAAAAACATTGCAATGCACTTAAAATTTCATATATTTTTAATAAAAAACAGTTTTTAGCTGTGTAACAAGAAATGTAAGGTAAAAGAACAGGATAGATCTAGAATTTTCTTTTAAATGCCTTTAATAAAGAGAAGGGGGGCACAGGTCTCAAAAAGATGAAGCAATGGAAATTGATAATTCTTGTATTTGCTTTTTTTGGTTTCTCATATCAAGGTACATCAATTCTCCTTCATTAAAAAATAAGTTTCAAATCATTAACACAAAGTGTCATGAAGCTGAATGAGTCACCCTATATAGAACCTACTAGACTAAGTTGGTGCCACCTGGAATGTCTGATTTTGAGTTTTAGTTTAGCACACAGCTTATTTTGCGAAACTCAGCTTTCCTGATCTACCTCTCTGCTAGCTGATCTAGATTCGATAGCAATGGCATATATTACAAAATAATTCCACAACTATTCGAGTACTTACTGAGCATGGGAGTGAAAGGAGACAATGATAAATTAGATATGGTTGGAATTCACATTTATTATGTTATATGAAAATATGAATCTAAAATATATAAAAAATATAGTGAGTTTTCTAATAGACATAGATTGAAGGTGATATGAGGGCATAAAGGAGGAAATGACTTTTTCATTGGTAAAGTTAAAAAAATACAGACCTTCAAATAGGAATATCTATGCTGATTGCTAAAAAAAGTCAAGAATTGAAATAGCAATCATAGTAAATGGTATTATTTGTGTAAGATAGCAAAAGCAGGAGAGTGCACTTCAAACAGAACAAACAGCTGCAAGGGTCAAAAATTAGAATTTGGAGTGTGCAAAGTATAAATCTAGGAAAATTGTGAGTTGTTGAAAAGGAAAAAATGCAGAAAGATTGATATTCTAAGCACCACTAAACTGATATGGACTGGTCATGACCATTTTGAATTAGAAAATCATGTGGTTTACTGTACTGGGAATGATGAATTCAAGAGCAGTGGCATTGGTTTTCCTGTCAAAAGAATATTTCAAGATCTATGTTGTCTGTGATAGGACAATATGTATTCATTCACAAATTAATCCAGGGACTAAAACTATTATTCAAGTTTATGCGGCAACCAATAAAGTTGTTGTTAGGTACCATCAAGTAGGTTCTGACCTACCGGACCTTATACACAATAGAACCTAACACTTAACAGAACTTAACCAGGCAGGTACAGGGCCATCCTCACATGTTCCTGTGCAATAGGTTGTGATATGTTCTCTAAAACTGGCAATGATCGACAAAATGAATTTGTTCTTAATCCAATTTTGTATGACCTTGAAAGTATGGAAATTTCAGGGCACTTAACTGTGCCCATGTGGAACATGTACATGGATCAAGAGGCAGTTTTGGAAACAGAACAAGGGACTGCAGTGTGGTCTAAAATCCGGGGTGGTGTGTGTCAGGGTTGCATCCTCGCATGATAGTTACTCAATCTGTATGTTGAGCTCATCACCAGAGAAACAGGATCATAGTGAGGACCATGGCTTCAGAGTTGGAGGTAAGCTTATCCACAACCTGCAAGATACTGGCGACATAACCTCATTACTGGAAGTGAGGACGACTTGAAGCACTTGCTGTTGCAGAGGAAGGACTGCAATTTTTAGTATGGATTACCGCTCCAGGTAAAGAAAATAGAAATCTTTACAACTTGTCCAATAGGGAACATCATGATAAAGGGAGAAAAGATTGATAGGGTCAAAAATTTTATCTTGCTTGGATGAAACAATCAGTGCGCATGAAAGCAACAGTTTAGGAATCAAACAACACATTGCATTGGATAAAGCTGTTGCACAAGACCCCTTTAGAGGTTGACAGCAAGAATGCTACTTGGAGCACCAGAGGAAGAGCCTCAACAAGATGGATTAATATGGTGGCTGCAGCAACGGGCTCAAACAAGGACAATGGTTTATTCTGTTGGACACGGAGTTACCGGGAGTCAGAAGAAGCTTGATGGTTCTGAACAACAGCAACAACAAACCCCATAGAAGGTCCCTGTGAGTCGGAATCCAATTTGGCAATGCATTTTAGGAACCCCGTAGAGAATCTGATCATCCTCTGCTTTTTAGTCAAATTCCCAGAAGTTTAATTTCTTAATCTTAAAAATAATGAATTATCTCTACAAACACTGGCATTTTTCTACCTCTAGCGTTTGGCATTAAAGATGAGGTGTGGCACAGAGAATTTTTGTTTATTCAACATAGAATTTTTACAGTGTCTACATCAAAGAACACACTTTAAAAGAAAAATAAACATGTTTTTATTCCATGTGAAGACAATCAGTCAGCTCTACATTTCCTCTTTCTTTGAGCTTATGGAAAAAAATCACTTCAAAAATTGCATGCCTCAGCCATTCAACTAGCACATAGATATGTCTCATTTCTAGAGATGAAACAATATGCTTACAAAATGAAGGTATTTATTATGGGAAAAATGGGATGCAACCCTTTTTGGCCTCAAATACATAGAAGCATAGTTTATACTTGGGAAGCATGCCATGGCTTCAGATTAGTATGATTATGCCATCATGCAAACAATCCATACAGATCCTTTTTTGCTCTCAAAATTGCAAAATAAATTGTTGTCAGACACTGGAAATCTTTCAATAGGCCCTCTTAATACCAAAAGTCATCAGAGATCACATATTTCTCTAATAGTAATAGTAGAGAAGTCCAACTCTGGAGAAAAATAAACGGAAAAAGAACTGGCAAAACAACTTTTATAAAGCAATGGAGCTGTCAACTACATCTGGTTATAATTGTGAGTTAAGTTTCTCTCTGTTGGAAGGTTCATAAATAATTTTCAAAGTTCAAGTCAAGTATAGAAAATATATATACACACATATATAAAACATGTCTAGTTGAATAGAGGGCAAAACAGTGATTAGTATAAGTAAACCCAAAGCAATGAAATTTATGGGCTATTTATTTTGTGAACCTTGTAATCAAGCCTAGAAATCTGTCAAACTTCTTCCATACTGTTCGAGGAAGCATCAATAATAGAACAGTTTTAAGTAAGCATGAGTGAGAGCTTTGTACAGTCATTCTGAAAATTTGCTTCATAAAATACATTGGTAAGTAGGAGTAGCTTGATAATTATAACATTTGCAATAAAGACATATATTCATACTAGATTCTTTTTTTCCCCTGTAATATGCTTGGGTACATAGGCCAGTGTCTTCCAAAATGGACACCATTGCCTTATGTCCTATGGGACGGGCTGGACTGATTTGGGGTACTACAAAAGTAGATACCTATATTTTATCTTGGATTATGGGCTACAGTACAAAGGTTTTTCCATTGTCAGTGGGGGGGAGGCAAGTAATTTTTTCCCCTAAAAAACTTGCTGTTGGCCACATCAGTTTGGGAACCATTGACACACACCAACACCTAAAGATACTCTCCCCATCCCACATACTGTTCCTTCCACAAGCTAGAATAACCTGTGCTCAAGATCACAGGCAATCTTGGAGTGAGGATTAGGGGTAAAGATTGGTCATTAAAAATGGAAGAAATGGCAAGTCTACCCAGACTCTTTCTGATAGTCATTAGAAAAGTGGAAGCAAAACTAAGGCTCACTCACAATGCCAAAAAAGCAGCTTGAAAGGAAGCTGCTCCCATAGATATTTCATTGCACACCGACTTACAAAGCATTGCCCACGGTAAGTGCATTAGTAGATCTGCCACACCATAGGAGGAAAAAAATCACTAAAATATAGATTAGAAACAGTGGAGAAATTTAATTTGAAAGACCTCCTAAAGTTTGTGTCACACTGCCAAAGCAGAATACCCCATGTTTGTTTTCATTTGTAGTGCAGGATTTAAGCTGAGTTAAAAGTGAAAAATGTTTGAATATGTTTAAAGTCTGGAAATAATTTCATGCTTCTCTATGCACTCTGTTATTATACCTATCGCAGAGGAACAAACTATAGGAATAAAATGAATAACTCACCCTCAAGCCTCATCTTTCCTTGCTTCAATCATACAGCTTCCTTTACTGTATTTCCATAATTCTTTATTATCAAACCTTTAATTCTTTATATCACTTGTGGAACCTGAGAAGCTTCCCTGTGTGATCTTGACACATTGTGGAAAACAAAAAAGAAGAAGTTGGTCAGATGGTTTTTTGGCCTAGGTCTCAGTATTTCAGTGTGCACAAGTCTTATAGGATTCTCCTCCTCTCCTGAGTATATCATAAGACTTAGTCTTCTCCAAGAATGGAGAAAAGACTAAAACCGTCAGGGACTTTGTCTTGCTTGAATCCACAGACATTGCTCATGGAAGCAGCTGTCAAGAGAGAACAAGACACATCGCATATGGGAACATCTGCTGCACGACATTTCCTTAGAGTCTTAAACGCAAGGATGTGACTTTGATGACGAAGGTGCTCCTGACCCACGCCATGGTCTCTTCGATTGCCTCATACACATGCGACAGTTGGATATTGAGAAAGGAAGACTGAAGAAGGATCGATGCCTTTTAATGGTGGGGCTGGCAAAGAACATTGAAAGCTCCATAGATCGCTAACAGGACAAACAAATCTGAGTGGGAAGTACATCCACAAGGCTCCTGTGAGGGAAAGATGGCAAAACTTTGTTCAGTTATTTTGGGCATTGTGTCAAGAGAGACCAGTTCCTGGGGAAGGATATCATGCCTGGTCAAGCAGAGGATTGATACCCTGCTTATAGCTATGGGCTCAATTCAGCTTAGGAACAATTGTGAGTATGGTGCAGGGCCTGACAATGTTTTCCTCACGATGTGTCACAAAGGACCAGATGTCACCTAACTACAACAAAACTTAATTCCTAATGGCCTATCTTGTTGCTGCAGTAAGAAATCATGGTGACAATGCAACAATCCAGATACACCTTCACTGTAATCTTTGAAAGACAGCTACCACTAACTCAGAAACCACGTCATTTAGTGATCTCTTCTGTTCAGAGAAATAGGAAAATATGTTGTGGGTGATTTTAGCTGTTAAAGTACATTCAGTTCTTATGCTGCCACTGTCCTTCTGCTCCTAGCCGTATGCTCTGAGCAGTATACTATCAAGAGACTAGCAGTTAAAAGGACTCTAGAGACACCGGGTCATTTATGTCAATAGAGTGTTTTGTGAAATTAACACATTGTATTTGTCATAGGGCCATTGTAATGGAAATCTATTCTTCTACAGCGGACTCCAGAGACCACAAATCATTTTCCCTGCCTGAAGCCATGTTTTCAAGGAAAAACAATAAGAAGTGGGTGTCGGTTTTATGGAGGTGACTTTACTGGCAAAGAGACACTAAAAGGCATGAGACAGAGCCACAGTTGTGTTACTTTAATCTTAAAAGTGACAGATTGAATCATTAAGACCCTATGGCAAAGGGAGCAGAGAAATCTTCTCAGTTCTAGATTTGCCAATATTTACCTTAAGGTGTTCTTAAAAGTGAGCCATAGGATTTGGACCATAGGAAAAAGTCCTCCTGGTTTATATGTTTTCTAGTAGTTATGGTAAAGGGAGAAATGTGAGGCTTTCTGTTCTTGCCAAGAGCTGAACGTCTCAGATACCCATATGGGCACTTCTCCCCTGCCCTATACAGTTTCTATGTGTGAGAAGCACCTCTACACGTATGATCATGACATGGGAAGAAAGACAAAGCCCCCTGGATGTGGTTTGACAATGAGTGCAACAATGAGCTCAAGCACAGCAGTAATTGTGAGGCAGAGCAGGCGGGGGTGTTTCCTCCTAGGGGACACAGGGCTGTTATTCTAATTGACTGAATGGCTCCTGGCACCAATAAAACAACCTGGTGTGGTGAAATGAAAGCATAGCTTTCCTAGGCTATCTGGATTCCAGTAAATAACAGTTTGAGGAATGGGAGTTCCAAAACACCTCACTGTCCTCACGCAGAACCTGTCCATGGGCAAGAGGCAGTCATTCCAACAAAGGAATATTTCATGGCTTAAATTCGGGAAAGGTGTGTGGCAGGATGGTATCTTTTCACATACTTATTTGATTGGTAGAGTAACTAAGTAATCCAAAAAGCTGGACTACATGAAGAAGATTGAGGTATCGGAATCAAAAAAATGCTCGTGAGGAATATGCTGATGATATTACTTTGCTTAGTGAAAGTGAGGAACTTCCTGGTAAAAATCAAAGACTTCAGACTTCAGTAAGAATTTCAATTCAATGTAACAAAAATAAAAATCCTCAAAGTATTATTATAAACAGAAAAAGAATTGAGATGTCAAAGATTCTTATTTGTGGAGAGCTACCATCAATGCTCATGGAAATAGCAGTCAAAAAATAAAAAATAAAAGATGTGTTGCATTGGGCAAAATTGCACAAGAACAGTTTAAAACATTGAAGAACCTGGATACCACTCTGAGGACTAAGGTACACCTAAGCTTACCTGTAGGACATTTATTTGTTTTTTTATTTTTGGGGCATCACTGCTCTCCGGTGGTGGGAGTAGGAGGCCCAGCCTTGCTGCTGGATTTGAACCTCCAACTCAGGGGGCTGCAGTCCCGCGCACAACCACTACGCCACCGGGGCTCAGCCCACCTGTAGGACATTTAATCACGTCATATGCACATAAATGTTCAATAAAGAATAAGGAACACTGAAGAATTGATGCATTTAAATTGTGCTATTAGTAAAGTATATTGAGAGTGCCACAAATTGCCAGAAGGAAAAACATCTGTGTCTGGAAAAGACAATGAAGATGCTTGGTAAAGTAGAAAGTTGGCAAAAGAGAGGAATACCCTCAAGGAAATTGATTAACACAGTGGCTGCAAAAATGGGCTCAAAGGTAATATCGGTTTTGGTGATGGCTTAGGTCTGGGCAGTGTTGTTCTCCTGGACTTGTCACTATGAATTGGAGCCTATTCAATGAGAGCAAACACCAACAACTACCATTAGTTGGCCATTTAACTTTGAATATGTCACTTGATCATGGTCGGTCTCCAGTTCTCGTTATTTGTAAAGTCCATGTGCTAAAATATCTACAGCTAACTCTAAGAAATATGTTTTGCTTTGAGGCTATTTGTAGCCCTAAACTAGGAACAATTAGTTCTTATGACATGGTCCTGCTCAGAACTTGTCCTTATGAAGAGATCATGGAGGATATGGTGCTATAGCAAAATGAGGTGAAAAAAATCAGGTGGTGCCTGGCTACCAAACCAATAGTATCAGGAGCCTTAAAGACTTTTCTTAAAGCAAGCATATAAGTGAGGTGATGGCTAAGTCCACATGGGAGATGCACACCGACCTGTGAAACAAAATAAGGGGCTCTTGCCAATTTGTAAGATCCTTGTGTGGTGAAATGATTACGTATTCAACCTCTAACCAAAATAGTGGCAGTTTTCATCCACCCAGAGGCACTGTCAAAGAAAGAACTGATCATTCTGCTTCTGGATAGTCTGAAAACCCTATGCAGTGCTGATTCAGAATCTACTCCAGGACAATTGGTTTTGTTTTTGGTTGACCATAACTGTGGGCTTTCTCAGACCACAGCTCTTGGAATAAACTTCAGAAGTACCATCCCAACATGACTCAAGAAGATAGCATATTGGATTTTACAGGTGAACAAGTAGTCCTGCCTCATTTCCACAAACTTGGTGTGGGAAAACTCTATTTTATGACACAACAGAACACATATTTTCACATGTCTTTTCATGGTCAAAAAAGTGTGCCTTGCAGGAAAATAGCCGATCCCATCCCTAAAACCAGACGTAATAATCAAAAAGTTAACAAAACATACATCATGCATGCATGTGAATAAAATACATACCAAATAACAGCATTAAAAGAAAACCTTTTTGCATGCATGAATTATTAATGATTTATGACAACAATATCCCTTCCTGATTTTCTAAATGCTCTTATAAGTAAAGGAATTAAATTTAAGAAAATTTCCTTAATATGAAAAATAATTTGATTTTAAACCAAAAGCAAAAATCCTAATTAACCATGAATCACTAGAGACATTACAATCCATTAAAGAATAAAATAAAGATTAGGCTGCCTAATTGGAAGTAAGAATATAATGTAAACACTAAATTCATGTTAATCTCATCTTCATTTATCTTTATTTAATAATAGTCAACATTCAAGAAATAGTTATTAGATTCCAGTCCTGTGCCAGGAAATTGGTGAGGCCTTTGGAACTTTAGTGAAGAATAACCACAGTTGCTGCAGTTAGGGGGCTAGAGGTTGTGGGTGGAGATTAAAAAAATATCCAAGCACTGTTAGGATGGATATGACACTTGTTGTAATAAAGATAAGAGCTGATTGCTCAGGAAACACTGAAAAAGGGGACCCTACTGCAAGAAAAAGGCTTTTATTGTGAACCATAATGAATCAGTAGTAAGCCGTGGGGAGAGCAGTTTCTAGAGGAGCACATGTTTCAGATAAAAGAAGTGGAGACAAGAGAAAAGAATACTGGTCCAATGGGAACTTTGGGGGGAGGGCTCCTGAGACTAAGGCCTTAAGTGACTTTCATATCTGGAAATTAGCTCTCCCCCATGACTTAATTTTCAGCCAAATAATAGTCAGATCTATAAGAGGAACAGTAACTCTAGGGACACACATAAGGGCAGTATTTTCTCAAGGAGAAAGTCCAGAGAGTTAGGAAAAAAGGAGGAACAGCAATGGGAAGCATAAGGAGAAAGTTAGACAGGTGACACTTGCTACATGTAGACCTTGTAATAAATGACACGATGTATAAAACCTGTTGAGGGGAAAAGTGGTGGGCTCTGCAAACCTTCATCCAACCCACAATGAAAAGTAAGAAAGTTAATCAGTCTCCCAGAAGCCCAGTTCCACGGTTATGAAATTAATTGTTTCACTCTCCTACCTCCTCATATACATTAGAATCCTAACCCCACTCTCTATGGATGCAACCTTGCTGGAGATGAGGTTTTCTTTATTAATGAGAGTCTATTAGTATTCTGTGTTTTAAACTTGAGCACTTCTGAGTTTAAAAAAACAACAACTATTAGATTAGATACAGAATACACCTGAAATCAAGAACAAACTAAGGTACACAAGTCCACTGATGCAGAAATGAGGCTCTTCCCCTAGAGAGAGAGAGAGAGAGAGAGAAGTAGCTCTGGTTTTATTCTTCTAACCTCCTGAAGTAAAAGAAAAAAAAAAAACATTTGTGTGCTTTAAAGCAATATGACCTTGTAGTTGGTTCTGTCTCGACCCCACCTTCTCTCCACTCATCCAGTAGTTTGATCTACATACGACCTGTCTGGAGGACGGGCATGGGGGAGTGGCCTGAGGGAGGTGTTGGGTAGGGTAACATACGACAGAATAATAATAATTTATAAAGTATTGAGGGTTGATGAGGGAGGGAGAGCAGAGGAACAGGGGAGGGCTTAGAGGAACCGACACCAAGGGCTGGGGGAAAGGGCGGATGTTTGGAGAATGCTGACAGCAGTGGACGTGCGAGGGGTCTTGTCACAGTATGTTTATTTATGTATTGGAAAAATGATGTATGAGCCCCTAATAAAATGATTTTTAATTAAAACAAACAAACAAAAAGCAATATGAGAAGAGCACTAAGCAATTAAAGCAGCCACTAATTTTAGATTTTGATGTTTTGGAGATAACCAAAAGAGTATGTGTCCATCTGACTATGGGTTGGTATTAGCAATGATTACAGGAAAAGTACCTTTTATTACTACTAACTAGAGATAATTTCCGATTAGAGAAGAGACAGTGAAATCTGCTTCAACACATGCTAGTTCTTAGATTTCCTTTGTTGTTGTTATCATTGTATTTTTCAACTTTTGACTCCCAAGTTAATGTCTTGTTTCTGTGCTAAGGAACCCTGGTGGCTCCGTGAATGACTTCTTGGGTTGTTAAGCACCTTGAGAGAATAATGAGTCTTTCTGCTCCCATAAAATTTAGAGCCTTGGAAACTCATGAGGCAGTTCCACTCACTTCTTCAACATTGCTGAGCTGGAATCAACTCACTGGCATTGAGTAAAAACTCCATATTTAGATAAAAACGACTTCTGTAAGTTCATTTATCACCCCTACTAGAATCATTTATGACCCCTAGGACCCCAATAGGACAGAATGGAATGACCCTGTGGATTTCTGTGACAATAGAAAGCCCCATCTCTCCCCGATGGAGCAGTTGGTGGTTTCAAGCTGCTGTTCTTAAGGTTTGCATCCCAATACATAACCCAGGACACCATATTTAACCAGAACCCGATGAGGCAGAAACCTGTCAGAGCAGGGAAATTGAAAGATTTTCCAGTAATAGGGAACAATAGAAAAGTAGTAAGACTGAACCCAATCAAAGACAGAAGAATTTCAAGACTCAGAGACAAGGCAGTCCTGCCAAGTTCTGGCTCCCACTGGTTTTCTGGCATTTGATATCTACCCAAGACACGCCATACATGTCCAGCTTTCTTAACACTGTGGGGTCATTCTCTGAGGACTGTTCTGCCCAACTTTACACCATGCAGAGTTTATAACAGAGTAGCTTGATTAGGTCATGTCTGCAAGCCAAATAGAATTTACATCAAATCTGGAAATCATATTCATAGAGTTGGAATTTCCTACCCCTATTCCCATGTTTGCATCCTTTTGGTATTTAATAACCCTCTGGATATTTTCTTTTTACATGTGAGATAGAACATTCTATTCACAGAAAAAAATAATTCTCACAACTTGTTTCAGCAAGTATCTTTGTTTATCTCTAAAACAAACTCCATCTTTGGCTTGCAGTTAGAAAGTCATTTTGAGCGAGAGAGGATTTCCTGCGGCATTTTCTACTGGAAAGCTCACAATTTCTACCCTTGACCTTGAAAATTATCCCCCCAAACTCTAACATCTCAAACATTGTCCAGGACATACTGGGCAGTCAATACAAACTTACTGGACAAATAAATAAAGGCAATGAATAGTCTCTAAAAGCACTTGAAGGAGGCCTGGTGGCCTAACGGTTGAGTGCTCAGCTGTTGTCCTGCAGAAGCTGTTTTCTTCATGAGAGAAGAGACTTGGAGGTCTACTACCTGAGAGAACACAGCTGGGATAACCTAGCTCTATTTCGACAGCTCTACTTTCTCCTGTGGATTCACTGTGGGTCAGAATTGATTTGGCAGTGCCTGAAAAGAAGTGTGATTTGAGTCAACACAAAACAAACCCACAGAAACAAGGGTTAATTTAGTATGGTATGAATGGTTCAAAAATTGGGAAACTGGGTTGTTAATCAAAAGACTGGGAGTTTATGTTCATCTAGGAACCTCAGAAGAGAAGCCTGGTGATCTAGTTCTCAAATATTAGCCCTTGAAAACTCTAAGGAGGGAGGTCTACTTTGGCATATAGATGAGTACCAACTCAGACTTAGGGTTAGTTTAGGGTTAGGATTAAGGTTAGGTTAAGGCTTAGGGTTAGGACTGGTGTTAGATTTACAATTAGTATTAGGGTTAGTATTAAGGTTAGGGTTAGGGTTAAGGTTATATTTAGGATGAAGGCTGGTGTTAGATTTAGCTTTAGGAGTAATGCTCAGTTTACATTTAGGCTTAGAGTTCATGTTAGGCTTGCTGTTAGAATTAGGGTGAAGATTAATAACTGTTTTAAGGACACACACACAACACGGCCATCTGTAGGATTTCTGAAGCTGTAAATCTTTACAGCCTCATTTTTTTTTTTGCTAGGAACAGCAAGAGGGTTTGAACTACCTACCTTCCAGTCTAAAACTCACCTAATAGAATCATAGTAAATCTTATATTTCTAGACTTTTGTAGGAAAAATATGTAAGGGGGGGGCTGATATTATATTGGAAATAAAGAAGGGAAACCTGGAAGCAGGAAACAGTGAGGAGGGTAGTGTGTCATGGTATGATCTGACGTGTCCCATGTAAAGTCATCAGATGTATTCAACAATTCCTAAGCAATTACCACTGACTCTTCATGTTTGAGTGTGATCCCTGACAGGTAAATCAGTGTTAGAATCTTTTGATTTCACTTAGAGGACACATCCCATGTAACATAATTGTCTCACTTAGCTAAAAAGGTGGTTTCAAGGCTTGTCACTCTGGTAGAGGCTTGGGGAACGCTTTAAAAAGTAAGTATTACTTTTGATGATGTATAATAGATTACAGTTAAATAAAATTGATATATATATATATATATATAAACTTTTCATTTACTTGATATGCCCTTTGTAATGCATGTACAATGTGATGCCTCTTTTCATCATGTTAGGTAGTTGCTATGGTTGAGTTTTCTAAGTCACAAAGCTTCAATAGTTTCTATATTTAAACACTGCTGTTGTCACTGATAGACAATCTTCAGCAAAATTTTACTTGCATGTGATGTCAATTAAATTGTTCTGTAATTTTCACATTCTGTTGAGTCAGCTTTCTTTAACATGTGTACAAATACAGACCTCTTGCAGTCATGCACCAAGTAGCTGTCTCCCAAATTTTTTGATATAGATAAGTGAATATTTCCAGTGCTTCATAAGATTGTTGGAATATTTCTATTAGTATTCCATCAATACCTAGGACCATGTTTTGCTTTCAGTGCGTCATGACTTCCTTTCTTTATTCTTGTTTATATGCTACCTCTTGAAAATGTTGAATGTTGATTGGCTCTTTTTTGCACCATAAATCTGTGTATTCTTTCTTTCGGTACAGTGACTTTGTTGTATCCAACAACAGTTGCAAGTGTACATTTACTGGGAGCTTCCATAGGTAAAGCCTGAAATTATAAGATGATATGGATCAAGGGATGCCATTGCTGATGTCAGATGGATCTTGGCTGAACACAGAGAATACAAGAAAGATGTCTACTTGTGTTTTATTGATTATGCAAAGACATCTGACTGTATGGAACATTAAAAAAACCATAGAGATCCTTGAGAAGACTGGGAATTTCAGAATACTTAATCATACTCATGCAAAAACTGTACATGCATCAAATGACAGTTGTAAGAACAGAAGAAGAGAATACCATATGGTTCTAACCACGAATGAAGTGCATCAGGGTTTTACATTATCAACACAGTTATTTCATAAAAAACCTGGATGATATGAAGAATAGGGCGTAAGAATGGGAGGAAGGCTTTTTCACAGCCTTTTATATGCAGCTAACACAACCTTGTGTACTGAAAGAGAGAACTTGATGCACTTGCTGCTAAAGTTCAAGAATTGCAGCTTTCAGTATGGATTAAAACTTAATGTAAGGAAAACCACAATTCTCACAAGTGCATCAATAGGTTGCATAATGATACGTGAAGAAAACATTGAAGCTGTGAAGGACTGTGTCTTGCTTGAGTCCACAATCAATGTTCATGGAAGCAGGAGTCAAGACATCAATGGTCGCATGCATTGATTGGGTAAATCTGCTGAAAAATGTTACTGTGAGAACGATGGTACACCTCATTCAAACCATGGCGATTTCAATCACTTCATATACTTGTGAAAGTTGGGCACTGAATACGGAAGACCAACAAAATGACACATTTTAGTCATGGTGTTAGTGAAGAATATTGAAAAGGAATATTGACAATTCCGCCAAAAGAATGAAAAGATCTGTCTTGTAAGAAGTACAGCCAAAATACTCCTTAGGGACAATGGGTGGCAATATTTCACCTCGTGTACTTTGGACATGTTATCAGGAGAGACCAGTCCTGACTGAATGCCATCATGCTGGGTCAAGTGAAGGGGCACAGAAAGAAAAAGGGTCTCAACAAGATGACTGGCACAGTGAATGGTTGCCAACAGTGGGCTCCGACTTAAGAACAATCGTGAGGATGGAGAAGGACTGGGTAGGGTTTCATTCTGTTGTGGCACCTACAACATATTTAGACAACATATTTAGACATTTTTTATTGATCCTCTAGGGTTTTATTCAAAATCTGGGTGGGTGACACCATGTTGTTGGTGTTAGGTACCCTCTTCTTTATCAAGCATGATGTCCTTTGCTGATCTTTCCTGATAATATATCCAAATTTTGTGACACAATAGGGCATTGGAAAGGCTAATATCCTAACCCAATAGAACCATGGGAAATATTTAATGGTATTAATCCAGGGTCAAGAAAGGTAAACATCATAATTGTCTCCTTTTGTCCTTGGCAACCAATTTAGGAGTGACTTCTTGTTAGTGCCCTTGAGTAAAAGTGACTTGTTGTTAGTGCTCTTGAGTTGAACTTTACTATTTGTAATCGCATGGAAAACAAAAGCCTCACCCTGCACAGACCTTACAATCATTGCTTTGTTTGAGATCATTATTGCAGCCACTGAATCAATAAATTGCATTGATAATTTGCTATTTTTTGCTGACCTTCCACTTTACCAAACATTCTGGCTGTTTCCAGAGAGTAGGACTTCCTGATAACATATCCAAATAATGTGAGATGAAAACCTGTCATCCTTGATTCTAAAAACAATTTCTAGTTGTATTTATTCCAAGACACATCTGTTTATTCTTCTGGAAGTCATTGCTATATTGAGTATTCTTCACAAACCATGAAGTAAGTGAATCTTCTTTATTCATGGTTCAGCGTTTGTAGGCATATGAGGTGGTTGGATCTATTATCATTTGGACCAACCACACTTAGTCTTCAACGTGTTATCATTCCAGTTTACTAATTTAAAGATATGTTTTGCAACAGATTTTCCCAATGCCATGTGCTGTTTCATTCCTCGACTACTGCTTCCATGAACACTGATCTTGATCAACAAATGACTATCTCAAGAGCTTTACCCCATTCAATAATTAAAGCCAACTCGACTTTGAGGAAGCAAGTCTTCCCTACTCATACTTTGAGTTCCTTCCATGTGGAAGCACTCCTACGCTTCATTATTTCAGACAATCTTCCACTTCTATACATAACATTTTCATGTTTTTTTTAAAGAACTGTACCAAAATATTCTTTTTAGCTGTTTTTTTTTCTGAAAACCCTCCTGAAATCCATCAACCCTGACTGACTGTTTGTACCTGAAATGTGAGGGACTTAGCTTCTAGTAACTGGCAAACAAACTGACAAGTGGTGAGAAAATGACATAACTTTTCACAAACTTTGGATTATAAAATCATTTTCCCAATACTACAGTAGGACCAAGCCAAATGAAGCTTTTAGGGGAAAAGGGATCCTTAGAAAAGAGAGAAGCAAAGAGACCCATATCCCATTCCTTCATTAACTCAGTAAACACTTGAGGGTTTACTTTATGCTAGGAATAGTTGTGGGTGCTGGAAACAGAGCAGTGAACGAAATACACCAAATGACCTTACCCATTTGAATTTACTGCATAGTAGAAGAAGATAGTCAAAACAAATAGTAAATATTTTAAAACAATAGAATGCTAGAATTAATGCAATAAATGCTATAGAGAAACATTTATCAGAAAGGACCAGGGAAGTTGTCTTGGGGAGTTGAAAGAACAGAGGATTTTATGGTGTTAAGCAAGTTGATCTGAGAAGACCTGCATGAGGAAATTAGTTGAAGCAAAAAATTGAATCCTGGGGGTAAGCAAGAAATTTCGAGCTCTAGGGGGACAATCTTAGCAGTGGAAGAATCTCTTTTCTTGTAGCTAGATACTGACCTTGATACTTACTGCCACTGAGTTGATGCTAACTCAACAAGACCCTATAGGATGGGAAGAAATGTCCCTGTAAGTTTTTAAGACTATCACTACTTTATGGGAGTAGAAAGTCCTTTCTTTCTCCCTGAGAGTGCCTAGTGGTTTTGAACTTCAGACCTTATGTTAGCAGCTCATTTAGTAACCACTACACCACCAGGGTGCCACTGGCCTTGATAATGAAACATAAATATAGTGGCAAGGACTCCCAATTCTAAACCTTTGAGCAACTGCAGAATTCCCAAGTATTTGGTATACAGCATCCTGCAAGAAGGAAGGAATTGGGCTGAGCCTGGTGGTGTAAGTGGTTGAGTGCGGGACTGTGGCCCACGGGCTTGGCGGTTCAAATCCAGTGGCGGCTCTTAGGAGCACCACTGGGAAGTGCCCACAACCACCAGAGGCAGTGATGCCCTCCAAAAACAAACAAAGAAACAAAAAAAAACACAACAAGAAGGAAGGAACCAGTTGACAAAATTCCTTTGGAGTTTCCAGAAGCAGGGAGTCCATAGATTATAAAGGATGATGTAGAATAATTTCTTTAAAGAAGTTTTATTGACAGATAATTCATGTATCATATATTTCAGTGGTTTAAACAATGAAAAAAAGTTGTGCAATCATCACCACCATCAGTTTTGAACATTTTCTAAATTTTTGAATATTTTCTTCTTTATTATTAACTCCCCATTTCCCCAATTTCTCTTCCCATAACCCTAAGAAACTAATCCAGTTACTATATCTATATATTTACTTATTTTTATATTTCTTGAGTGACTGGGGCTCAGGGTCATAATCTCAGAGTTCATAATAATCCACAAACCCATTGTTCAACATCACCTTTTGCGAGTAGTCTTAACAGCTAGGTCTTAACAGCTTTTACCTGTTGATCTTTTCTTATCAAGACTAAGGAAGCATGAATAAAATTGAAGACATATGCAAGCAGTCTGAAGGACTGATGGAACATATGAATATCAACCACCACAACACTGAGATGAGTACTGGTACCCAACTGTTCTGAAAGGGGTCACATTAAAAAGTCCTGAATAGAATGTGAGGAAAATGTGGAAGAAAACTCAAAATCACACACAAAAAGCCAGGCTTCCTGGTCAGAAACAGGTGGACTTCTTAGTCACCCAACCTGTCTAGAATGGAACTCACCACATGATTCAGTATTTCAACCAACTATAAGGTGACTAATGCTACTCTTAGGGAGGCACACACACCTTAAAATAACCAACCATTTCAGGGGGGAAGGAGTAGAAATTACCTAAAGAGAGAGTGCAGGTGCATTAGGAGAGAAGGATGGATGGCAACCGGAAACCCAGGGAGGAAGTGAGATAAATAATGTTACCTTGTGATGATAAGTAATGACATGAAACAACATGCATATGAACTGTTGAATGGGAAATTGATTTGCATTGTAAACATTCACCAAATAAATTTTTTGATTAAAAATTGGTATACTATTAATGATATTTATTGATGGAATGCTTATTATCTATCACTTGATGTGCTTACTGCTTTGCAAGCAGGATCTCATTTAAACGGACCCAAAACAACTACAAAAACAAAACACCCAAATTCACTGCCATTAGGTTGATGTCCACTCATAGTGACCTTATAGGATATGGTAGAACTTCCTAGTGAGTTTCAGGATGGTAGTTGTCTGTAAAAGTACCAAGTCCAATCTTTCTCACTCAGATGGGTTAGCAGCCCAACGTGGAACCTGTATGCCACCAGGGCTCCTTTCAAATGGATGGTTACATTAAATGATAACTCCCGTGTCTTTTGAGTCAGATTCATAGTGACACTATTGGAGAGAGGCATGCTGCCCCTGTGGGTTTCTGAGGCTTGAATCTTGATGGGAGCAGAAAGCCTCACCTGTGTCTGGAGAGTGGTTGGCAGTTTCCAAATACCGACCTTGTGGTCAATACAACCCACTACACCACCAGGGGTCCTTAAATGATCCCTTGTTGCCTAGTCTATCCCAATGCCTAATTGTCCCATGGATGCCAGAGAGGCATTTCACTCCATTCTGTGGTCAATGGTTGTTGTTAAACAAAAGTTGATCACCAGGTCTTTGTTCCTGCAGTTCTTTTAGGTGCAATTACACCACCAATATTTCAGTTAGGAAGGGACTGCAAACTATTGTGTCACGTGGAGATACTAAATTAAGGAAGCATAGTCACCGCTATGGAGTCAATTCTGATTTATAGCAACCCTATGGACAGAGTAGAATTGCTCCTTGTGGGTTTATGAGGTTGGAAATCTTTATGGGAGTAGAAAGACTCATTGCTTTCACTTGGAGTAGCTGGTGGATTCAGGCTACAGAATTTGTGGTGACCAATACTCCCCTTGAAGCTAAATAATTTTACCCTACAGCTAGGTTAGAGCCCTGGTGGCATAGAGAGTACATATAAGCTGCCATCTGCCAGGTCAGCACTTCAAAACCACCAGCAGCTTCATGGGGAAAAGGCAATGCTTTCTACTCTTATCCAGAATCACAGTCTCAGAAATCCAGAGGGGCCATTGTAATCTGCCCTGTCAGGTCATGATGAGTCACCATCAGCCAGATGGCAGTCAGTGAGCAATACATGATGGATCAAGGGCTTTAACCCTGGCAATTTAGTTCCTACATTATGGAGGAAAATGCATTCCTGTCAAAATCCACTTTATAAGAAAAGCATACAAAATTCTCATACCTTTTCTCTGTGATTATAATTAAGAAAAGTTTAAAAATCCTTTCATTGGGGGTTCCTACATCGCTTATCACAGGAAGCACTTTAAGAAACTAGAATTCAAGGTATCTTCAGACATTATTACAGATGTGTAAATAAAGTGAAGCCCCAATTATCATATCCTCTCCCATGGAAAGCTGTTACTTAATATAGTGTATTGCTACATATGTTCTTTGGCACAATTGAACACAGATGCTTAAGACTTGCTGAGGAAGGTGAGTGGGAAGGGGAAGCTAAAAGAAATATTTTTCTTTCAGCATGTGCAGGAAGACAACTAGGTAATTACATGTAAAACTCATCTGCGAGCTGTGGTCTCTGAATATGAGGCAGCATATTTTTTTCTCACAATTTCCTCTGAATATTCAGAAAACAAATGACAGACACTTCTTTATATCCATGTCACACCCCTTTAACAAACTTCTAATTTTTCTTCCCACCTCGATGCTCTGTTATGCAACACAATTTCCTGATATATATTTGCATGAAACCCGGAAACAATGCCAAAGCTTAGGGAGAAAACTCTTATACCAGGTTTGTTGTTTGTTTGTTTTTAATCTTTAATCTTTATATTGGGCATTCTTATATATAACTTCTCATTCCATAGTTCAATCACATTTGGTAAAATTGCTACCAAAATCAGATCCAATATGTTTTCTTACTTCTTGAATTTGTTGATATCAGCTCACCTTTATCCCCTCCTTTCCAGGACCACCCTACCACCAGGAACCCTTAACTTTTCTCCCTATAATGAGTTTGTTTGTTTGACATATCTTACACAACCCAATATACCTATCCACATACAATTCTGCTGTTCAATCCCATTGAGTGGGATTAGACAGTCACCAATGCTCTCAGTACCCTATTCCTCTCTCCCCCCACCTCTCTTCCCATACCTTTAAGTACCATTACTCCTGTTATAGTTTCTGGGTTTCCCTCTTGGTTTTCATGTGCCAAATGATCTTAAATATACAAATGAACATATGTAAATCTAACATAATTAATTAGGTAAAAAATAAAAACCATAATAGTAAGAGAAGGAGTTATTAAAGAACTAGAGGATAGCTATGTGGTTCATCAGTACTACAGCACACACTGACTTTAGCATCCCTCTGTGTGGCCTTTCTGAGAGGGACGATCCAATTATCTTACAGGTGGGTCTTGGGTCTCCACTGCATCCATGCCCCCATTGATTTGATTTGCTTGCTTGTTTTTGAACTTCTGATATCGCTTCCCATTGACACCTCATCATCACAAAGGGTAGTGTGGTTCTTCCAGGTGGAGTTTGTTGCTTCCCTGCTAAATGGCCACTAGTTTAACGATAAGTTTTTAAGACCCAAGATGCTATATCTTTTAATAGCCAAGCACCATCAGCTTTCTTCACATTTGCTTACGTTTTTGTTTTCCGTGATTGCTTCAAGAAGTGAGCATCATACAATGACACATAATTAAAACAGGTCATTCTTGTACTGAGGCACGATTTAAGTAGTGGTGCAAAAAATCCATCTGCTTCCTTGTTGCATTTGTATGTAAACATATACATACATACATACATACATACATGTGTGTATATATAAGGAATTGCACCTTTACATATATAAAGACACTGATGTTTTCTTTTAAAAGAGGAATATAAAAACAAAAACTAATTTCTCAGCAACTCATTTCAAGTATAAATTATCATAACAATATTTTCTATAAAGATATGACCTAAAGAATGCCTCATCTTCTGACAAAATATGTAAGATTAATGTCATTACATACCTATCTGGATGACTTCAAAACACTTATATTGAAATTCTTAGATGATCCACCATATGTATATCTTCTTTTCAATTATTTAGCCCACAGGTCAGCATGCCTTTGAGATAGCAAAGCCAATCATCTCTATCACAAAAAATTTAAATTATTTGAGGCCCATAAATATATATTAAAAAACAAATGAAATCACCATTATCTGAATAGTAAAAAAATTTTACAAATGAAACTATTGTAGTTTATTTTCACTTTAAATTTTACTTCAGAGCTGCATCTACAGATTGAAAGAGCAGCATATGGCAGAGAGCCACAGTTTGCCGACTTGGCATTTAGCCAGTTGCATTTAATTTTACCGTATTTTTTAATATGAAAATTTGGTATTCTGATTTCTTCAAAATGGATGGGCTTATTAAAAGCATTTTTTGTAAGAGCTTTGTTTGATGTTTCCCTACTTCTCCAAATGAGTGTATCTTAGTTATTCAGGCAAACAAACTAACTAGTTATGCAGGCCTATTTTATCTATATGAAGGAGATTCAAATTCTTGTGAAAAAAATGAAGTAAAAAAGTTGGATTTTTTCCACAATGTTTTTAAAGCTCCCTTGTCTCTGAACAACATCGATGTCTAGTGATATCAGTAAAAACCCATTACAAAAACCTAAAGCTTTCAAATTTTTGAAGTATCTTTGTTTAGCTTTTCCTTACTGCTGTATTTTTAAGAAGTCTCATCTTCTGTGTAATGGGAACATCAGAGAGACCAGGATCTGAATTTGAGGCTAAAACTTGCCTCTTTTTAGTGACAGGATGAAATCACTAAGAAATAAAACCTTCACTTCTCTAGTCAAATTGATCATTTCTAGCGAGTCAATTAAATGTATCAATCTTGGGTTCTTCTGGTCCATCACTAAATATATGGTGCATAGCATGATGCTAAGCATGTACAAGACTTATAGAGTTATCACCCTCTAGACAAATTTCTTAGTCTTCCTTCAGATGAAGGAATCACATCAACAGCTATTCTTTCCATATGCTATTTTTGGACTACAGTATGCATTGCAGAATTACATAATTTAATCTAGAGTCTAATCAACCTATAGGTACTATGTTCCTGTGTCTTCGTTCAATTTTAAGAGGCTATGTTTTGATGGCCCTTACCTGTGTTTCACTAAGGCTACTTACACAAGTGATACTTGGACTTCTGCTTTCATCTTCAAACACAATGTCTAGCAGACTATGATAATTGCATAAATTTAAGGCTTTCAAGTTGATGTTGATTCCTAGAGAGCCTAGGGGGCAGAGTAGAACTGTTTCATATGGTTTCCAAGGCTATAAATCTTTCAGTAGACTGCTTCTTTCTCCCCATGAGTGCCTCATGGGTGACCTTTTGGTGAATAGCTGAGTGCTTTAATGACTGCACCATCCAGGTCTTGCTTTCAGAGATCCTTAGAAATGTTTGCGTCTGTGTGTGTGTTTAATGTATAACTATTGGCATTTGGATGATGACCTAGTGTTCACTTAATTTCTCTCCATGCTCATTTGCATAGTGATTTCCAGCTCTAATGTTCAGCAGCTCAAACTTTCTAAGCTCATTATTATAATTATATTGTTCATACATTTCCCTTATGATAATGAAAATACTATCTGGTAACAATGAAGTTTACTCTGTTTTCTGCATGACCAGACTTTGACTTCATATTAGGAGGCTTAACATCCTGGCTTTTACACTTCTTAGCAGTCAAGTATATTTTGGTACTTGGATAGGGCATGTTTCATTATAAACCCAAGTTCCAAATGTCTATCAAGAAAATTGCAATTCATAGTTCTAGCAAGTAAACCCATGTTATATATTTTGCTTTTCTTTTGATTAACTTTGTTGCCAAAATCAATATTCATTTGGGTTCATAGAAATTCCAATCGGTTCATTTTCTGGGATACATTTGTCAACAAAATCTTCATTTTGTTGTTCAATTGTTCTGCGTTCTTGAAAGTCTTAGAAAGTCATTTGGCAGGCCTGTACTGAGTGATAGCTACTCTGATGAGATTTAGTAGTCCCTCACACAAATAGAAGCTCAGATGTCAGTCATGCTTAATACCTCATGTATTTATCAATATAGAAATTCTCTGTTTTATATTCATCTCCCACAGAGAAGCCACTATGACTATGTTTGTAAATATTATATCCAAATAGCACATTGATTTGTGAATATTTGATCAACTAGCCAGTTGTTTAGCTGTCAAATAATCTTGGCAATAAATTTATTCTAACTTGATCACATCAAACAGATAGTGATAGTTCCGTAATCTGCTGTCAAATTGAGACTTAAGAGTGAAGGGGTGGAGGTTAGCCTTACAATCAGATCGCAGCTTGATGACCTCATTTGGAAGATAAATAGCACTGAGAAGATAAATAGCTTGCTGGACACATACTGCCAGGAATACATGCCTGTTGAGAAGACACCTGGAGCTAAGCAAGAGTCTTGGAGCTGCAGAACTCGTGTGGACACTCCTGTCAGCACTGAAATGCTTCCACTGTCACTGGATCCACAGGACTTTCTACCCATTGGACTGTGATCTTCCTGTATTCATTGTCATCAGATGTGCTGTGTGAGTCTGAAGGATCATTTACCAACTGGTTCTAGACATGTGGGCTAATATTGGACTTATGGACTTAATCTAGGCTGGGCTGGGATGTTTTCTTAATGTGCAATTACTCTTTATATAAAGTTCATTCTAATATACATATAAGGGTCTCTATGAATTTGTTTCTCTAGTCTATCCAGACTAAAACAAAACAGATATTTCCCATTCTGTATTGTAAAAAAAATTACAAAGAAAAAGAGCAACACCAATTCAAAAACACAAAAAACTACCTATTCCCATCAAGTTAAGTTTGACTCATGGCAACCTTATGTGTTACCAGGTGGAATGACTTCACTGGTTTCTCTTAACTGTAATCACCTTTCTTTTCCTCTGTAGTGGGACTGGATTGTTTGAGCCACGAATCTTCAGGCTAGTAGTCACTTGTGAGCTTTTTGTGCCATTCAGGATATGTGAGGGGCTTTTAAAATCTTACGGCTGGCTTGTGAATCATACATCAATACAACTTTCTAAACCTGTGTGTGTGGGAAACATTGGCCAATTCATCATTTTCCTGTGTACAATTCAGTGACACTAATAACATCAGACTCTGCAGCCAACATTCTCTATTAAATGGACTGCTTATCACTCAGAATAGCCTACTTTAACAAACAGCTCCCACATCTCAGTGACTTAATACAATAAACTTTTCTTGTGCAATCACATTACAGTAAGGATGAGCTTTGGAAAGAATCACACTCCGTTCTGTTCGTTCATTCAGGATGTTAACTTTCTTTCCTGTTGAGCTATATCCTTCTCTGAGCTCATAAAGTTTTCTCTGTTTACCAAGACTTTTGGAAAGTAGCACAAAATTATATATTAAGTCTTTTAATATGCAGACCTAAAAATGTAATATATGCTTTGTGTATATCTCATCATCCAGAATTTGGACATGGCCATCTTTTAATACCAAGGTAAGTCTAGAAATATGATTCAGGTGCCCGGATATCAAAAGATGTAGCATGTGGGGTCTTAAGGGCTTGAAAATAAACAAGCATCCATCTAGCTCAGAAGGAATGAAGTCCACAGGGAAGAAGCACAACAACTTGTGTGATCATGAGGTGTCAAAGGGATCAGTAATTGAGCTTCAAGAACTAAAAATCATATCATTGCATGCCCACCTTCCTGATATGATTGCTGAAGACAAAGTGGGTGCATAAGAAAATGTGGTGAAATAAGCTGATGGTGCCCAGCTATCAAAAGAAATAGCATCTGGGGTCTTGAAGGCTTGAAAGTAAACAGGCGACCATCTAGCTCAGAAGGAACAAAGGCCACATATAAGCACACCAGCCTGTTCGATGACGAATTGTTGAAGGGATCAGATCTCAGGCATCAAAGAACTAAAAATTATCTCATTATAAATGATGGGTAGTGCATATTGGGGGCCCAAAATCCCATAGGTAAAGCGACAGCCCCTTATGGAGGGGTTGTAAGGAGGAGACAAGCCAGTCAAGGTACAGTGTAGCAATAATGAAGTCTGCAACTTTCCTCTAGTTCTTAAATTCTTCCTCCTACCCACTATCATGATCCCAATTCTACCTTATAAATCTAGCTAGACCAGGGGATATACTACTGGTGCCGGTAACAGGGATAATTCAGGACAAATGATCCCTTCAGGACTAGGAGTGAAAATGGTAATGCCAGGAGAGAGGAGGGAAGGTGGAGTAAAAAGTGGGAACCTATTGCAGGGCTCTACATATGACCTCCTCTCTGGGGCATGGACAATGGGGAAGTGGGTGAAGGGACACATCGGACAGTGTACAATGACAAAATAATGTCAATTTATAAATTGTTAAAGGTTTATCAGGGAAGGGAAGTGCGGAGGGAGGGGAAATATGGGGCAATGGTACCAGGTGCCTGGATAGAAGGAGGATGTTTTGAGAATTATGATGCAAACAAATGTGCAGATGTGGACTGCATACAATTGATGTATGTATTTATCATGATAAGAGTTGGATGAGCCCCCAATAAATTATTTTTTAAATAAAGAGGGAAAAGTGTTTTGGTGAGTGTTTATCAGGGTGTGCTGTGAACTGTACCATTTAAAGATGGACTTTTAAAAAATATTACTTGCTGACACAACCAAAACAGTGAAGACATAAAACTAGTAGAATGGCAGTTGCCTAGGTCTATGAAAATAAATATTCAAAAATGATTTCTACTTTTTGTATTAAACTTCAATATATTTAGAGAGAGGTATTCAACAAATTAATTTATTTGACTAATAGAATACATTTCCATCTGTTTTCGTCTTGCAGACACGAAACCCACACCCAAACCACAACCATTGAGCTGATTCGGATTCATTGGAAGCTGACACAGTGTTTTGTTCAATCCAGCTATGAGGCCCCGAGGAACCTAAGTTGTCTGGGGCAGCATTCAAACACACCTTCCTACTTGACAGCTTGAGGACTGTCCCTTGATAGTTTGGAAGAGAACACAAGGAGTAATCTATTCTAATATTGCTTAACATGCTTTGGAGAAAGGATTAAAGTAAGTTCATTCATTGGATCTCTCATTGAAATGGAGAAATGTTCTCTAGCTATACAGCTGGATTAATTGCACTTATTGTTTGTGGGCCAAATATTCCTCTAACAATAGAAGACAGGAAGCAAATAGATTTTTGCTGGAATAGTCATAAAGATGCTTACCTCCAGTGGGGGGATGGAATTAAGAAGGAGATGAAGGAGAAAAACTCTCCAGGCCCACCCATAGTGAGAAATATTTCAGCTGGATACAATAGCAGTAGTCTAAAACCAACATGACAAGAAACAGAAAAAGGATGAACACTTGGACTATGTTCCTGCCCACACACATGCAACTGTAACGGGAAGAATTCACCACATTAATAGGCATCTGATAGTTTGCATATTATGGGGATCAGTAAATGTTCTTTGTTTATGTTTGGTTTAAATACTATTTTGTCTTACCCCACATTATGAAATTAGAAAAATTTGTGCTATTTGTATTTATTAAGAAACAGTGGAAGCTATGGAAAGATATAAAATCAGTATACAGACAATAGAAAAGTTATATTTCTTCTGTCATTGCCATCAAAATTATGTATTTGATATAAACGGTATTATGAAATAAAAGCTATAATATAGAAAGTTATTCCTAATAGCTAAGACTTCTCTCCCTGTCCCTCTAAGCACCCCCCCCACATGAGAGAAAGGTCTTACTACAATATCATAGAAACCTTTATTAAACAAAAAATATTAAGCTATGAGAAAATTGTTCCTTAACATGTCCTTTCTCTAGGTCTGCCCACTTCTGTCAACAATGTCCTTCACTCTAGCCCTTCACTAAAGAAGTCTGAGATCTTTCATTTATAGACACACACAAAGAAAACAACCTCAAAATGGCACTGTGATAAGCAAGCAGTTTAGCAGACTAGAGGGAAAAGAATGGGATTAGAGCACTTTTCAAATGCTTTCCAAGATAATGGTTATTACTTGACCCACCTGGAAGTTGTCTGCAAAACCAAGACTTGTACTCTTTAACCTGACTTGGTGCTCTACAGAAAGCCACTGCTTTATTACCTTTTGTATTGGGACCTTTGTTGAAAATATTTAGTAGGGCCTCTTTGTTTACAACATTTGCCTTCCAATGGCCAGTAATGATCAATGCACCCTGACTGCATGTTTGATCAATCTCTGACTGAAGGCATTGGTAGAAATCTTCAATTTCTTCACTAGTTTTTGTGGTTTGTGCATACATTTGAATAATAATTGTATTGACTGGATTTTCTTGAATGCAGATAGATATAATCCTATCACTGATTGCATTGTACTTCAAAATTGATCTTGAAATGTCCTTTTTGACTATGAATGCAACACGGTTTCTCTTGATTGTGTCAATTTCAGATTCAAAATGACCAGTACCAGTCCATTCCAGCTTACTAATGCCTGGGATATCAGTTTTGCCTCACTTTGGTTGCCTCCAATTTTCCTAAATTCAAATCTTGTACATTCCAGGTTCCAATTATTATATTTTACAGCTGTCCATTCTTATCTTATTTTTTTACAGCAGTGCTTCATCAGCAAATAAAGATCCCGAAGGCTGCCATCTCATGGGTTTTAGTCCATTTATGTCAACTGTGCTTTGGAAAAACAAATCCTCCTCAGGTATATTTTGAGGACCTTCAGGCTCCAGGAGCACATTCTCCAGAACTATCTCCAATAGGTTCTGCTTCTCTTCATTAGGCCTTCAGAACCTAACAATGTCTAGAAGTTGCACACAAGCAAACTCATTGCCATCCAGTCACTGCTGACTTGAAGCAAGTCCCCTGTGGGTCTCTGAGACTGTAACTGCTTATGGAAGTGGAAAACCCCGTCTTTCTCCTGAGGAGCTTCTGGTGGTTTTTAATTGTCGACTTTGAGGAACGCAGCCCAACTCGTAACCACACCCTCACCAGGGATCCCGTTTAGAAGTTTATCCATAAGGCTGTCAGCTGCTACTTCCTCTGAAGTGGGCAGCTGCATCCTATTATTTGCCTTCAATAGCCCTCTTCTATAACGATAAAATCTCCAATTTTATATAAATACCCAGATGACAAAGATGTATTTCCTGGTCTTCTCTGCAACTGTTTTTGGAAAAAGACTACATTTTGGCCCATTACAAAAAAAGACAAGTGATGTGTGCAATTTCTGGGATGTATCCTTAAATGGAAGGAGCAGTGATATCTTTCTCTGTAGGATGCATATGTGATGGCTGGCACTCTAGTCTAACTACTAAGTGCCACAACAGATCACTGGAGGGATGATGGGACAAGAAGTTGTAAACAATCTAAGATCCAGAGGACTGTAGACACATTGCCCTTAAATACTTACATACAAAAAGGGAAACAAATTACTGTATGTAATATGCTATTACTTTAACAACTGCTTTCATAGTTTAATTACTACCAATCTTTATCTGAACTAACAGACCAACTAAAAATCAACCTCTATTCCGTCTGTAAAATTTTAGATCAGTAATATTGTCTACATAGATCAGTAAGATTATCTAAATTCTTTTTTTCTCTACACAATATTTGAATTTTCAGTTGGTATACTTTTTCTTCAAAAGAACATTATCAGGGTTATATAATAAAAATAGAGAAAGCATTTCTGGTACTCACAGATATGTGTTAATTTCAGCACTGGGAATGTGGAGGTGGATTCCAGCCTGTCTATCTGGAGATAGCCAATGAGGCCTCTGTGGGCCTGACTTTCTCCTGAGAATTCTGGAAAGTCTCGCAGTATTTCCCACTTGGAGGTGAGAAACTTGACTCAGTGCTTTGGAGACGTGCCACTGACAACATAGCAGCATGCTGATCGATCCCGAGTCCTGGAATCTAGAGGAGCCAGAGGAGAAGCCGCATGGGCTTGCCCTGATAGAATCAGACCTCTGAAGCCACAGAGACCCCTGCCAGTGCTGAGATGCTTCTACCGCCAATGGATCCTGCTTATGGATTCTGAGCCTTGGAAAGGAGGAGCAATGGGGAGATCCCTGCCAACACCAGGATGCTTCTACTGCTGTTGGATACATAAGACTCTGCACCTACTTGCCTGTGATTGCCTTGGTGTCGCTGCATATGTTGTATGAGTCAAAAGAAGACTTTATAGACTGGTCTCAGACATCTGGGCTAATATCAGACTTATGACCTTGGATTGGGCTGGGTTGGGATGCTTTCTCAAAGTTCCATTCCTCCTGTATTTAAACCTTTCCCTTATATCCATACGCGTGTTATGAATTCGTTTCTCTAGTCTAGACTAACAGCATTTATTTTGGTAGCATATGAAAAATTATATCCTTGTTTCCTACCATAAACCTTTCTAAAGGTGCAATGACCTGCCTGGATACCTCTCTGAATGTTCCAGTCTCTTGCATTAAGTATTTCCCATAGATTAACTGACTTGATTTTCCAAATAGCTCTACGAAGTCCGTGCTGTTTTCAGCCCCATTTTACAGCTCACCACGGCTAACTAACTGACTAACGTGTCAGAGCTGGGAAGTGGTGGAGTTAAGCTGTTATCTCAGACAGTAAGACAACTGTTATACACCACTCTTAATCACCTGTGGTGTGGCTAGTCCTTTTTGGAATTCTATGGCAAGGGGCTTATCCTTGGTAACAAAAATACGAGGAAGAACAGGCAAAAGGGAATTACTGGCAGCTTGAGACACCCTTGTAGATCTCATGCTTTATTTCTAAGATTTTCCCCCACTGTTCCAGAGATAAAGACTAGACTCCTATTTTGCTTTCAGTGACTGAGTTGTCTATCCTTCAACCCAAATTCCATTTTTTTATCACCTTGCCCTGCACAGACACCTGGAGCTTGGCTCTGGTTTGTGACTGTTGCTCCCTAGTTGCCTCTTCCTTCTCCTTGACCTACCCACCACTTTTCATCTTAAAGTATTCATGTGTTATTGCACCTTCTTTTTTATCTGGAGAATCAAGTGTTAGACTTAGAACCTTTGTTTCAGTTCCATACTTTGGATCTATCAGTATTTCCATTGTTTCTTGACCTTTTTTCCAAACCCAAATTTCAGACATTGATGACTGAGACCCATGAAAGAGGCTAAAACTGAATACTAGCTTGGCAGATAATTGGACTCAGCTGTAAATGTACAAGTTCCACATTTGTGTCACTGGGTTCAATCTAGACATTCATTGGCTGGATCCCTTTACTCATTTGTTCATCACACATTCATTAAGCTTTTGTCCTTTGCCAAGCTTTGTGCTATGTGAGATAAGATGCTGAATGAACTGCTTCCCATTCTTGAAGAATGGTTTCAATAATAAGTAGTACAGATTCTGAACAGTGATTGCAATAGTAAATGATTGTGACAAAACAAGAAAATAATAAAATGATTTGTGGTAGGTGGGAGCTGTCTCTGGAAAACTCTGCCGTTTACCAAGTTGACAAAAAGGGGACAGATATTACTACTAAGGGAACTTAGCAGAGCTTGCAAATGTCAGCTACAGGACCATGGCTTAACATAGCATGGAACTTATACCTGTTTGTTGTAAGTTGTCATCAAATGTGCTCTGTTGCATGATAATCTTATTTACCCCAGGCAGCAATGTTGTCCAGTCCTGCTCCTTCCTCATGGTTGTTCATAGGCTTATGCCCATTGTTGCTACCACAATGTATTTTGAGTGACTTTCAACCAAAGGGACTCATCTGCCTGTACTCTATTGGATGATGCTGTTTTAATTCCCAGGACGTTCATTGGATAATTTTGAGAAGTATAGCGCCCTGCTTTTCTTCCTAGTCTGTCTCAGTTCAACAGCTCTCCTAAAATATGTTCACAGTGAGCGACCCTCATTTCAAATATAACATTTCTAATGTCATTTGAAACATTGGTGGCATGGTTTCCAGCACCACATTTGAAACATTGGTGGCATGGTTTCCGGCATCACAGTAGCACATAAGTCACCACATTGCAACAAACTGACAGATGAGTGGTGGCAAAGCTGGAAGTATGTTAGAAAGAGCAGTTAGAGATGCTATGGACCCGCTTTCTAAAGTAGGAGGTGCCTCCTTTGTGATGCAATGAAATTGGGCATTTTAATGATTTGGGGTAAGCTAATCAACGGAGATTTGCCAAGTTTACCCGCTCCTTTAGATTTCTGAACATCAATCTGCCTCTAGACTTGTGACCACAGAGAAGTGATTAATGAGTCCAGTGACCATCCAGAAGACTTTTCAGGCAGCTGCAGACCCTGTATACATCTAGGAATCTGATTCCCTGGCAACATTTAAGCAAAGAATCAGACTTTTTTGAACATTCTGCTACTGTCTTAGTCACATCTCTCTTTATTTGTCCCAATATCTACCATGGCTGGCTGTTTTTTCTTCCTATGAATTGTTTCCAAAGACTTCATTTCCTATGAATTGAGGTGAGCAGAGATCGACAGTACTGACACAAAAATAATTTGGTTATAGCTGCCAATTCCCATTAGCAAGAAGCACAAGAAATTTTTATCCCCTTGTGAAATAACAATACATAGTTAAAATGGAAAATGCCAATAGCTACTTGAGAAGGGCAATGCTGACAGGTTTTGTGATCTCTTCAGCCTACTACTCACTCTGTGATGCGCATCAAATGACACTTATTGGAGGCCCTGGAAGTTGCTCACCCTGGTTCCAAACTTGAAAGCATTGATGCATACAGCCAATAACACTTATACGACCAACGGCTCTATTTCCAGGAGTATTTAAGTTTGTCATCTTGCATCTTTGAACAGAATTGGAATATGTATCATACTAGTGTCAGGGATAGTGTAGAGACAGTGCTGTTTATTCATGAATTCTTTAGAACAAATAGGGAGTATCAAAATATAATTTTGGAAGGGAGATGTGTGGTCCTGCATATATTGAATAACTATATGATATTATGCTCATTTGGGGCTTTCTTACCTGGCCTAAGGGAGTTGCTTCATGATTCCATCTTTGGAATATGAGAACAGAATTTCTCTCCCATTTCACCATGATTAAAATTCCCAGCATCTCAACTCCAACCAAAGAAAAAAAGTACAAACAAGAAAATAGT